>MJUU01062312.1:2769-18945 GCA_002080025.1 Modiolus philippinarum
TGTCCTTAGCTGATTTTGGCTTTTCTATTTAGATCTTATTGGTTATTTGTTCTCTATCAGTTTTACACCTATTTCGGTTTATGGACTTCCAAATATTTTGATTTTATCTGCACTGAAGTCACATAAGTTGTCGAAATGCGCATATGCAGAACCTGAATTCACAGTAACCTCGGTATTTTGTTATTTTTATTGTTTATATATGTTAATAAAACAGCATAACTAGTGTCCCTCGATGATGGAAATGACTTGCAAACTGTTGCCTTCGGCCTTTGGCCTCAGGCAACAGTTTGCAAGTCATTTCCATCAGTTCTTGGACCTCTTTTATTTATAATTTATATCAATGACTTGCCCCTTTATGTTGAAAATTCTGATTTGGATTTATAGCTGTTTCCTTCAAAGGCATGAAATAACGGTATATTATTCCACTATATAATTACAACTTAACTAATAACAGATTTTCATTGGCCAAGACTGTCACACGTGACTGTGAACAAAACATCGTGTCTCCCGCTGAACGTCGTGTCCAAATATCATATTCCCCTCATTCGAAATTCTCTAGATTTTACAAGAGTTATCACTGTAGTAAAGAGGTGTTCCGAGTTAAGGAACAGCTCAATGTTGCCTAGCCAGGAGTATTTGCTGAATAATAAGGTCTCAACAATACAGTTTCAATAAGTTCATTCGTGTTGTGATGTCAATTTCAAAAATCAATAAAACAAATTTATTTCAGCAACGACAATGCCTTTTCTTACCGTAGTGTACTTTTAGCTCTCGAGTCCTCTATCAGATTTTCACCGATGGATGCAGCGGCCCTTGAATACATGGGGATTCAGGCAGAGTTTCAGGAAAAATGATTCCAGACGAGTTTTTGCCACTTTTTTCCATTTTTGTCTGAATTCTTCAAGATCATGGAAAAAAATCAGAAAAGACGGAGGAGAGGCAGAACCGCCTTTGGATATAGCTGCAAATAATTTTGTACATAATTAAGATCAATTAAACTTGGTCGTGGAATAAAATATTTATTTCCCATGCATGATGGAGATATGAAAATTTGTTTACCCTCGGGGAATCATATTTCCCTCAGGCGATGCCTTCGGGAAATATGATTCCCTCGGGTAAACAAATCTTCATATCTCCCACATGCATGGGAAATAAATGTATAATATTGACCTTCGACTATTGCTCAAAAGTCCCAAGGGGACAATATATTGGCCAAGGGTCGTTTTCAGATATGCTTAGCAACTGCTCATGACAAAGTCTGTCCGTAACAATGGATCCGACGTCATAGTTAACTCTACGACATCAACTGAGGCTCTTTGCAGGCTCAGAGTTATTTAGGCCAAAAAGAAAAGAAAAAAAATAAGGGAAAGAAAGTCTGACTCGTTTATCAATTTTTCTATGAATTTTCAAAGATTTCCGTAATTTGAGAACATTCCGGGTTATTCAATTACTTATCGTATTTTTGGTACACAAAAATAGATTAAATTGGAAAAATAAAAATGTGATATACATTGTACGAGGGTGGTACTAGATTATTTTCATAAATGCAACGTGCATGCTGTCTTTTATTTCCTGTGCTGCAGTTGAGGAGGGTCATTATTTTCAGTCTTTCCTGAGGATTGATAAATAAAGTAAGATACAAGACAACCTAAGCGTGAATTTAAATTTCATTTCTCGCGTCTCCGTACATTCTACCCTTACAAAAAAAAATGTATCATCAACTCTCATAAAATATTCAGCCGGTACTTGGAGAACCTATTGACTGCTTATTGTTTTCGCCAGATATCACATGTGTATCATGTTTATCTATAATAATTCGTTAAATTGATAATTTAATTTTCGTTTTTCGTGATATATTATTTTGTTTCTTCTTTTTTTTTCATTTTCCTTTTTTTTTCTTGGTTTTTGTTTTTGTTTTTTTTTATTTGGTTTTTTTCTTTCTGGTTCTGGCTTACCATAGACCTTTCCACTCAGACGTGCTCCTAGTTATCTTTTGTTCATAAGTATATACATAGAGAGCTATTGAGATGATTATATACGATTCATCTAATGTCGACAGAGTATAATATTTTTATTTTAATTTTTACAAACATTAAAGTGAAATGGTATATTTATTATTACCATGGGCTAAGTTACACATTTCTGCTCGGTATTTCGTTTTCGGTTTTCTGGGAAAAAAAATAATTCTTTTCTGTGACAACCTTGACATATACGTTCATCGTCTACATAAGAAAATTTACTTAGGTCTGTTTTCAAATTTTTTAGAAAAAATAAAATAAAACTGTAAGTTGTATAATTGTAGCATTAATTGTTAAGTTTATTGAAATAGATGGTTCTTTTTATAAAATGTAGTAAACAAAGATCACCACCATAAAGTTGTGAGACCTCGTAACTAAACTAAGGCCAAAATTATTGTTGTGCAGTTACAAATCTTAAAAATAATGTTCTGCAGTAAATAGGGAGTTCTTCCGATAATTGGCACATCTAGTGGACACTAGATCCGGTTTTGCATTCGTTTCTGTAAAAAGTTTATGTCCGGTGTACATTTGAATAGGCCAGTTGAAACTGACCGGGCCTTCAGTTTCAAGATGTTGGATAATATAGAAGTATCATTTCAGGTTATGGTGGTGCTTTAATTCTATTTACGCAAATATTTTGTTTTGAAACAAAATACATTTATGGGAATAAATACAAGGCAAACCTGAAACTTCCAACAAATGTTGACGAATTAGGCAAATGACATTATATAGTTTTGAATAAAGCCATTGCTCTTTTTATCACTGAATGTAACGAAAAAAAAATATTTGATTGGTTAATAATCTGAACAGAGAATCCAACCTGCAATCTGCCTTTATAGTAGGTTATACAAGACAATAAGGATTGTTTACTTACTTTCAAAATTTTGGCAGTCTTTTATTCATTTTATTTTAATATTTCCAAATGAAATTCTATCACATGTTCATGTGTTTATAGTGCCTTTCATCATATACAATTCTTAGCTATATTAAAGCTAGCGAACAGAAATGAAGACAGCTTTAAAATTCCGTAATCTGGGGAATCAAACTACTGTCCATTACAGACTTGGCGCTACACAGTTCAATTTTTTTCTGTTCATTATTTGATTTATATCGATCGCGTGATCTTCTTATAGCGTTTTAGGCAGAAACAAATCGGCCCAGTCGGACTGGATTGTTCTGCTGGTTATTTTTCCCTGGTGTTAAAAGTATTTAGGCAAGATGTCGATTTGATTTCAAGGAAGAAGGAAGCTCGGATTTTTTATGCAAGCATCAGTTAAGAAAATAATATGGTCCTCATCCTTGCCATTTACAAAAAAGATATGCTCAGCAAATTTTCTTTCCGTAATGTTTATCTGACAAAACAGGCAAAAATAAATAATAAAAAAAAACGGCTCGGTAGATGAGTGCGTCATATAGCTTGATAAATCGGGTAATTGATTGCACTTCTCACAAATATTGAAATTATTTTCATAAAACTCTTTTTTATTCATTTTTTCGACAATAATTGCAAAATCGCGGTTCGGTAATCATATTAACATAGAGTGTAATCATATTACTCAATCAGTGTTAAAAAAGTGCAAGATGACACGGTGTCTTTAAACCATATAACCTTGCAAAAGTTGCTATCTCTTGCAAGCGTAAAATTTAAAAAAAAGCCTCTGCTTGAACACAAATTCGAACGATTGACCAATGATTGTTTCCCCACTGTTATGCCCTTTATTATTACGCGGTCTTATTGTTGACGTCATAAGCAAGGTAAGAAGAATTTGAATCCGAAAACAATGGCAAACTTAAAAGTTGAGTGTAGCGGCGAAAGGGTTAATCCTGAACAAAAACTATGAGTTGGAGTCGCTGGACCCATGTGTCAAACTCGACAGCCTGGGGCTACTTGTTTGCATCATAAAAAGGATAAAAAATACAAAAGATTATTGCGCATCTACAGCATAAATACAACAATTCTATAACAAAATTAGAACTCATAATCTAAAACTATGAACGTAGTTCATGTCCAAAAAAAAGTGTGAATGACGGGAGGATATACGGACGGACTGACGAGGCCAACAGCTACACAACAATGTATAGCGCCGAACTTTCATTCGAAAGTGATTGGTTAATTAGATGTCTCAGTTTTCACTGTCTTATACCAATAAAACTTTTATGACATCCTGTAATTCTCTGTGCATAATGTTTATAACTGACTGGAAGTGACATTTATATTTCAATTCTGTGAGAGGTTAAGGCGTAAGTAGACATTGCACTGACTTTTCACAGTGATGAGTTTACATCGGACAGTACTGTCCGCCATCATTAAAAAGCTATATATCACAATGAAATAATCAGATAGACAAGATATTTAAATATAATATACAAAGTACAAAGAGATGGATTTTTTTAAAGCCTTTGCCTACTGCAACTTCTACATTCTACGTGAAATCTTCTGGGAATTATCCGGAAGAGATTTGTCACCGTCAAAATGACCTCGAACTAACACCATTTATAAACAAATTTTAAACTTTCATGTGTGCAAATTTCAGTTTCCATAAATGGTTTCACTCTACATTATATACAAACTTAGCTGCAAAAATGGTTGAAAATGAACAAACTCGGATCTTTACCCCAAGAAAAACGACCACGGTATCCCATACTTTTATTCCATATTTTAGTATCGTAAGGCGGAGTCTTGAATTGTGCCGATTTATTAAAAAATCAAGTTGATCTACCATCAAACGTTTTAAAGATTTTTGGAAAAAGAAATCTTCGGACTAATGGACCTCCGGACTAATGGGCATTTGGACCAATGGGCATTTGGACCAATTGACCTTCGGGCTAATGGGCCTTCGGACCAATTGACCTTCGGGCTAATGGGCCTTCGGACCACTGCTACGGCCCCGATAGCACATCAAATATTATCTTATGATGCTCACATATTACATTTCTTTTTTAAAAGAAAGAAAGATGTTCTTGCTGTTATCAGAATCGCCAGTCATGGATTCATGCAGCAGGTGTGTTATTGTATGCCGTTACATCAGAATGGTCTGACTTAATGTAAAGAGTAATTTATTGAGACATTTTCTTGTCAATAATGCCTTTTTGAACGGTTTATGATATCTCCATTAAAACAATACACTTGAATTAGCATAAGTTTCCTCAAAAGAAATGTTTGTAACGTTATTGAAAATGATTGATAGCTACAGTATTACTAAAAACATGTTGAATGTTGAAATTAAGAAATACGGGATAGGAAGTGGGTGGAAGTTAATACTGCTGAAAAATATTAATAACAATAGGAGAAATGTTCAACAATTAACAGAGTAAATGTCCCTATCATTACATATTTACAATGTATTTATTTTGGAATCAAATATGAAAAGTACATTTCAAAATCAAAATTAAATGGCAGAAACGGGAACAAAATCTGCAAAAAAAAAAGAAAATCCAGATGTAACACAAATAGAAAAATCAAAAGACAAAACAGATAAACAAATATGAACAGCCTTGCCACAAAACTAAAGCACTAACTATTTGAACCCTACCAAATCTTCGTCATCTTGCATCTTTCATCATCATGTGCCCCTGAAGGTTAAGCATAATATTATACTTAATATCAGATACCCTTTAATGTAAAAAAAATGCCAAGAATACTTCATTATTGCGATTCTTTAACTAATTATTAATTCGAAAGCCTCAAAGAGACTAGGAATTGATAAAACCATCCGATAGATGTCACGTGACTAAAATGAGCGTCAAGCATATTAACCCATTCAAATGAGCTGCGTGCTGCCGTCGGAAATATGGTGCGTAAGTTTCTTTCAAATTCCGTTTTTTTGTGTCGGTGTTGCTATATAAAATCACGTCTGTGTCTCTATTAAGAAAAGCAGCGCGCCTATCGCGTAATAATATGTTCTCTGCATCAGTATTATTTTACCTATATTGGCTGTTTATCGCATAATGGTTAGAGAAACATACGAATGGGTTTATTGAATCAAATATCTATGCAGCAGTCTCTCGGGAAGACAATTTTACTCTTGTGGGGGATATTTATTTTAGATAAGATTTATTTTCAAACATCAAATTTCAGGGAGGTTCAAATTTCATGTAAGCCCCCCTTTTCGAATAAAATGGTCGTCCTCCTAGCACCTAATTAGACATGTTAAATCTAAACACCGAAACAAAAAATCATCCCTTGCAATTATTTTGACACCATTTCGGAATAGCCTTTGTTATTTTATTCATTCGAATTTCAGCTACATCAGAGCTTTGATTGAATACGATTGTGAACAATCATGGAAGGTGATTAATGTTCGAACCTGACCGAGATACTATATAATACAAACAAATGTACTACCAATCGGCAAACTTCGACTGGGTGATATGTGTATACACTATATTCCATTAATATACCCACCAGAACTTGAAATAAAGGAGACCATAGACACTGACAATTCTGTTTCGTTTTTAGATTTACTTCTAGAGTTTGACGACAGTGGCAACCTAAGCACACGAATTGATGACAAACAAACGAATTCAATTTTGATATTGTACACTTTCCTCACCTCAACAGAAATATTCCGTCTCCCCCGGCGAATGGAGTATATATGTCCCAATTAATCCGTTACGCTAGAGCATAAAGTCATTATCAAGATTTCTTGCAAAGACACAGATGTTTAATTCGCAAGCCTCTAAATCAGGGCTTCGATAAATGCAGATTAATAGTATTTCTCAAGAAATTTTTCGACGATATCCATAGTTGATTGATAAATATTCAATTCAAATTTCCAATTTTATTGGAGACGATTTTGTTTAAGTTTTTGACTACTTCTATTGAGGCTTGTCAAAAGGTCACTTAGTGTGACTGGAACAACGAACGACAAAACCATTGTACTTGTATGATGACACAAGGTTTGTACATCGAACAACAAAAACATTTTACCTGTATTACAGAAGGTAATGTTTTGACAATATATTGGCTTTGTTATTTAACACAATCTTGGCACACAGAAATTATATTTAGTCGTCATATAAGCGGGAGGATGATGCATCATTAAATCTGGTTTAACCCACCATTTTATTTATAAAATGCCTGTTCCAAGTCGGGAATATGACAGTTTGCATAAAATGATCTGTGTTGGGTTGTGTGTTCTTGATGCTGCCGCACGGCTTACGGATTGTCCTCCCTCTAATTGCTTTGGACTTTTGTTGTCACTTTTATTTCTCTTCGAAATTAAAAAAAAAAAAACAGTTCATCCACCCTTGAATATATTTGTTGGTTTATGAAGTTGCTAATTATTTTACAGTTTTACTTCATGTTATAAATTTGTGATACAACAGTAATAATATTTTATTGGCCAGGTATCAATCCTCAACCCATATCAATCCTCGACTTCCGCCCCGTGCTGATGCCAATATTAAATTTATCTTTTATAACCTATAATTATAACATGTGCATAAATTATATATTATAAATGGTTGGATTTGTTACTATATTATTTCTTTGTTGGTTTATATAAAAATGATCTAATTCGTAAATGTGATGGGCCGAAGACTAAAAAATGCGTTTTAACAAGATAAAGTGTCATAGCAAACAGTTCTTTAGTATATACTATAATAATACTGTGGTAATAAATCATATTATTTATACACAATATAGTACTTCATCATTAATAGTTAATCGAAAACTGCAACCTTTGACTATTCTGGTATAATAAATCACAGATACATGCTGACTTGTACATTTACACCATAGCAGATATTAGTCTAATAGAAGACCAAGGGACAAAAAATCGATGCAAGTTAATTGATGACCCTATAATTCTTGGGTTATCAATTTAAAGGGATTGACAGGCAAATGTTTTTTTTTTCGCCAAATCTGATGTATACATTATTTCTTTGAAGTCTGTGTTATTTTTGCTCTGTTATCTAATTAATTTATTGAGTAATCATGAAATCTTGCAAAAATAATCATTAAATCAAAGCTCCGATGGAGCTGAATCTCGAAGCCCTGAAAATCTATATGTGGCAAAACTTCGTAGTCATCCAAAGAACTGCTGCATACGTCTGAATGTATTAAGTTATTCCTTAATACGTGAAAATAATCGGATTGTGTGATTTCACATGTTGATTTCATTGCTATAAATATATGCAGTACACTGTCACAGGTAAACAAATGTTATTTTTATCTTTGACAAATTACTGCGCGACAAGTTCGTTGATCCGAGACGCAATATAAAAAAAAACGAGTAATTTGATAAACATGCATATTATTTTCAATTTAATACAACAACACTGTATTCAACTCAAGAAAATGAAGAAATATAAGTTAAATACTAAATGTATACGATTTTGAAAGAAACTTGCGCACTATATTTTATCGGAAGCACGAAGATAATCTTTTAGAGCTGTTAATAGGCTTGAAGCCTCACTTGGGGCACGTGATTTTTTCTTGCCATATCAATATCTCTCCAGCCATTTCATGGCTTCGAGATAAAAATGATGAACAGGTTTTTTTTATTGATGAAATCCGTGTACTAATTCGAGAATTGTTATATTCTCCCATGAGTTACAAGAAGTATTACATGTGCATAGCACGATCATCATACTGACATTTTCAAAATTCAATTGAAGTATATTTGCATTGCATATGATTGGATTCTTGTTGTTTCTGAATACTGTATAAACATTGCACACATTTGCTCAAATTAAGTAGTAAACACAAAAGTTTGAGTTAAAATATTATACAATTTCCTAGTCTCACTCATTATTCTTAGACTACATATTTTCACATCTAAATGACAAAATACTATTAGTACTTAATGTAAAAATTCACTGTATTTTTATGCAAAATTATACATGGTGGTTTAAAAATTGCCCATTTCTAACGGACAGAATTCACTATCAAGCACGAATTGGTTTTTTTCTCGGTCTTGGGAAATTTGCATCTCCACCCAACACTTGGGTTCATATCTAAAACACGAGGATTCTGGTAACAGGCACAAAACTTACATGTTTTTCTTACTATTTTGCTCAAATTCATATTCTCCACATGACCCCATCAAAACGACATATCAGATATAGCAAATTAACCGTATTTTGTGAAAATATCTTTATGGTGAAAGCGTGCGGAGGTAGATCATTCACGAAAAATGGGGACGAAAATGCTAATTTTCCTAATTTTTCTGGAAATGACGTCAAATTTGCGGCTGATTTTGACGTCATTGAGTGATGCCAAGAATTGACGACTTTCAGTTTTGATAAGCAACTTGTAAGCTAATATCTTGTGAATTCTCTATCACATAAACCTAGCTAGAATTAAATATTTCAATAAATTTGGGCCAATTTCTAAGTATTATGGCACCTACCCCTTTCTATAGGACTCAAGTAAAATTTTCATGTCAGTCAAGTCTGACCATTGGGCTGGCGAATCCCCTCAAGAACCTCTAGTCCCCGGACCGAGTAGCATATCTACCCTAGAAAATAAGTTCGCTGTGCTCATCGGTATAAGAGCTTTTTTTTGTTGTAACAGACATTCATACATTTCTAGTACATGAAACCATCACGTGATTTTCCGATTTCCTGTGCAAAGGTGTCAAAAGCACTTTTTTAAATTGCCGTCCATGATTTTAAAAAAATTATCTCACAGTTTAAAACTCGTTATAATTTTAACATAAACAAAAATCACGCTCTTATAACATCTTATACGTTTGAAGAAAGCATTCACCTATACACAAAGTAATATATTTTTGTAACTATGACAACTGGAACGCGTTTTATGCTCATTCAAAGTAAACAGACCAAAATCTGGTGTTGTTTTTAACTTTTTAATGCAATGCAAGTTAATAAAAGCGACTGTACTGCCACACTTTACAAAACAAACATTTAATAAACTAAATAAAAGCAATAAACCTGATTTAAATGCGTAAAATTAAACACATGATACAAAAAAACAAAGAGAACTATGTACATGGTAAAAAAGGCCTGTCCTCAAATGTATGATCTCTCTGACATGATTATATCTACTGTTTAATTCAATCCGAACTAGTCTATATTCAGTCTGAAATCCGGTGGTATTTAAACAATAGAAAATGAACTCTCGTTTAGAAAAGATAAAAAATGTCGATTGCAATGTTTAACTCGTTACTAAGACCCGATAAAAGTTACTTATAACATGAAAATTTATATTCTGTTATGTGCATGTGTCGTATCTTAATATTGACAAAATGACAATTAAAAAAATATATGTATATTTTTATGCACGATGTTTAGGAAAAATGAGTTTTTCGGTAATATATGGGGTTCCAAAGAGATTTGGATCTAGGCGTTTCTTTATCACAAAAATTTTCAGAAGAAAAAATATACATTGGCATTAAATATTTATCGTTTCATTTGCAAATTTTGGACTGGGTACACGCAGTGGTTTCGACGAAATAAAGTAAATAAAACGACAATTTCTTCCTCGCAACTGTCCAGTTTAAATAAACAAAATCGATTATTACTCACTAAGCACGTGGGGTCTTTGAATGGACTTCAACTGAAGGCACGCCTTTTTCTTTGATTGAACCAATGAAATCTTGTGTTGATGATTACCCTTTGACATTTTGGGTATAAAAGGAAAATGGCGCTGTTTCGAGACGATATAATTTCGCCTAGCAACATAGAATGCGTTTTGGATCTCGTCGTTGCTTATGCAAGAATAGTCTCTAAATTGACCTATAAAAACAGTACGTTAAAAAATCTATCATATAATCTTGTCTTTTAACGCCCGATAGCAATTGATTTTGACCAGTCTGTCCACTGAATATTTTCATCATGATAGTGAATTATGAAAGGAATTCGAATATTTCCTCTTCTTGGAGGCAAGTTTAATCACTTTTCAACTACAAAGTAAAGATGTGGGAATTGAATGAAATTTCACTAAACATTGTATTTGAATGTTTATTTCTTTTGAAATCTTGACATTTTGTCGATTGTTTACTTTCGTCGCCATGCTCTTAAATTTGTTCCGAAGACTATATGAACACAAAAGATTTTTTTCTAGAAGGGAGATAATTTTATAGCACTAGATTTCCCGCTGTATTGTGGAAAAGAATCTATAGCTCCCGAACCAAGTCAGGCTGACAGTCTACAAGGGAGACAATTAATAATATATTAACATTTTTACAATAGAAATTGTATATTGCATAACCCCATTAAGAATAAAGATAACATGCACAAAATTACATATGTACAAAATGACCATTGGATCGCAATAAATCAATATTAACAAATATAACAACCCGTCACTGTGAAACATTAATCATGCTAGTTTGGATCATTTTCATCGTATGATTCTTTAACAAATAAAAAAGTGTTACCATCGACACCATTATGATCGTAAATTCAGCTGCTTTACAGAACACCGAAGTGCACAATTTGAGGATTTGAAACCAGGTCGTAGTCTCTTTGACATATTCCCAGTTTCCCTTCTTTTTGCTATTGACTATTTCTGTGATTTGTTTATGCATTGGGTCAAGCGCCATAAATATTGTATTCCGTCATCACTTTTAATCCATGCTCAACCATCTGGATATGAATTTGCCGGATTTGACTGCAACGAAGATTTCCAAATTAAAGTTTGATATTCTACTCGTTTGAAGTACTGCAAAAGAGCCTCTGGGTTGTGTTAGAAGCTCACTCTTTGACCCCTTTTCGAAAAAAGTTTACGCAGCGTTGGTTTTTACTCGCACCTGTTGGAGATCCGTTGTAAATACGCTGTACATGCTGTTTCAAATTACCTGCGATCTCATCTAAGGGAAGTAAAGACAGTTCGGCGAGAGAAGAAAATGTCGATAGATTTGATTTGAACAGTTCGTGTGTTTTGTGGGCATGTGGTGTCTTTGGTCTTCCGTCTTTTGGTGTTCTTGCTTTTGCCTTGTCTCTGGACTTTGATTTGTGTAATCTTGTGCTTTGTTCCTTCGGTATTCTACTGCCGTTGTTTTTCCCAATGTCTGACTTTTTCTTGTTTAACAGAGCAACCAGTAATAGCATGTAAGGCAGAGCTTTAAACAAGTTCAAGCGTATACGTACCTGCAATGATATGGTTTAGTAACTTCGCCCTCCTTTACAAAAAAAATGCAACTAAATCTCAACACCAATATTATTCGAAAAATGAACAAGAAGAACGAGAACATCAGTGTCAGGAGAATAAACAATAATGCGTTGAAATCCAGTTGATGCAACAGCCAAGGCATGAAATACCATGCGTGTATCAACTACCTCACTATCAATGCTTGACCACAATTCTATGTTTGGAGTACCTTTGAAATCAGCCCAAATAAAAGCCGTGGCCTCAAAAGAACACAGATTTTGATGTTTTTATGATAAAGCACACATTTATTCGCTTGGCAACCCTGTGCTTGGAATACGACAGCGGAAATAAGCACTTCAATAGCCGTATTTACCATGAGTTTCACGCTCTGGCTACTACTGGTATGTGCTTTTAATATGACTCTATTCCCATAATAACTTTTTAACTTTTTCTTTTAGCTGATGAGCTGGATAGCCTGGACTTTTGACACCATCATGTTTATATTTATCAAGAAGCTTTTGAAGTGTGATATTTGTCACAAGATTTCGATTTGATATTTCTCTCGGATACACATACACATGCTTGGTGACATTTGCAGTGGTACTGAGCACCAACAGCAACCAAACCACATCATTCAGCGCTGGCACATAGTTTTTTCAAAACAACTGGTTTATAGCTTTACATATGGGGTCTATGTTTCTAACCATAATGCCAGAAATGGTACTGAGTAAATACATATACTTCCAAACAAAGTTGGCGGCAGAAGATCGAGTCGAAGGACCATCAGGTTTATTTTGGCTTTTGTCCGAGCGAGTCCGTTGACGATATATGGTTATAAATTTTGAATTGACCTTTTTCAATTGCTTGGTAGAAATTTTATAGCATACACTGTGACATTGAAGTTCTGCATCAGGTAAATTTTATTTTTTAATGCTACTTCTCAGTTCCCTCCGGAATGACTCCTCTTGATCGCTGGCGATTTGTCATAGATAGTTGTATTACAGTAAAAATTCCCTGCTTTGTACCAAGGATTGGATTTCCTCTACGGGCAGATTCCTTTTTCCGCATTTTTACTGTTTCCAAGGCAACGGTCGCCATTTTTAAGTCTTGGAGATCAGAACACAATTATACACATGTTAGGCAACCTTTCCGAAATATTTTACCCAATTCTGAGCACTGATTTTCCCGCTTTTTTAACGTTTCCATGGCAACGATGACCATTTTGAAAACTCCGAGACCGGAAAGACCACATAGGCATTAGTATCTATCATCCCATAAAGTTTCATAAATTTTGAATCACAGGTCTTCGAGAAACGGGTTGGACAAACTTTTGGCGGAAACGAAAAAAGAAGAATAATAACAAGTAATAACTGTGTTCGCAAGCAAAACACAAAAGTGGTCCAATTGATTTACCATAACTTCTTATCATCATTGGTTGTAAGGCCAGCACCGAAAAACTGGCTACTGAATCGGTGGTTATCATCGGAGACCAATATTCTACCAGCGGAGGCATCGGCTTAGTGGTAACAAATAACAAATTCCAAGGTAACTTCTAATTTTGTTTTTTGCAGTGGCGTTTTTCAACAACGTATGTCTGTTCTGTGCAGATCAAATCAAAATATGTGGAAATGCATTTACCGAAACATATGTAAAACATGAAAGAGAACAAATTACATATAGAATCTAAATAGAAAAGCCAAAATTAGCACAGGATAGAGCTTTGCAAGAGGAATATACGCCTTCATTTTGAACATAATTTTGTTAAGTTAATATATTGCAAATTTTGAAATAAAAAATACAAAATTACCAAAGTTGCATAAAAAAGTAAATTTTCGTTATAGTGTACACGTGTTTCGAGGAGTAACCTCTCATCAGCAGCATTCGAATCAAATGATATTCAAAAGTAGTCGCAAAAGAAGTACTCATTACCAAAAGTATCGAAAAAGAGGCCAAATCTAATACCAAGGACACCCACGAGTGCAATACACAAAATGAAGCCTCAGTATGTAAAAGTGGTTAAAATTTGATAAAAACAGTAAATGTCTATAACACGCAAGGTAAATTTTCATATCAGATAAGTCTGACTATTGGGCTGGTGAATACCCTCTGGGACCTCTGGTCCACCAGAAGTGGCATCGGCCCAATGGCTAAAAATACAAAAAGAAAAAAAACAAAGTTGCATAAAAACAATAAATACATCGGCAAACGAATACCGAAGCAAGAATCATAAAACCTAAAATCATACATCCAAAATCACGGCAAATCATATCCAACACGAATGGAGACAGTATGACAAAGACAAAACAAATAGACAAAAATAAACAAGAACGCCAAATAACTAAAGCACTAGCAGTGTGAACCACTACAAAAACCGGGGATATCATCAGGTGCTTCGGAAGGGTAAGCATGATTTGCTCCACGCGTGGCGCCCGTCACACTGCCAGTGGAAAGTCCGCTTTTGTCACAGTCCGTGTTGGTCAGTCCAGTAATAACTCTGGATCTACCCAAAGATATCTATTCTCATTTGTAAAAATAGAAACATTGTGACGGTCTGTCAAATCGTGGTGACGATCGTAAAACTTCTGCAGTGACAATTGCAACAGTTACTGATCATACCCTTGATGTATACAAGTTTTGGAGACAGCAATTTCGCTGTGTTGACAAAATCGCTGTACAAACTATAGGCACGGCAATAGCGAATGAGTTGTGAAATGTAAAACATCCAAAATTAGTCAAAAAGAAGTATTCATTACCAAAAACATCTAAATATGAGGCCAAATCCAGTACCAAAGACATCCACGGATTGCAATACACGTAATGAAGCCTTAGTATTTGAAGGTGATTAGACTTTGATTAAAAACAGTAAATTTTTCTATAAAACACAAGGTAAATTTTCATGTCAGACTAGTGTGACTATTTGGCTGATGAATACCCTCGTGGACCTCTAACGTCGGCCAAATGATTAAAAAATACACAAATACCGAAGATGCATGATAAACAGTAAATCAAGCCCTTAGGAGTAACCTCTCATAAGCTTTGGTTTTCAGACCATCACCAAGGTACAGGCCACTAGGTTGGTGAATACCCCCGGGGACTAACAGTCCAACAACAGAGGCATAGGCCCAGTGGTAATAATTAACAAAATAACTATGTTACTGTTAATTCAGTCCCTGTAGATGCACATTTCGACAAATTATATTTTCAGTGCAGATCAAATTAAAACATTTGGAAATCCATATACCGAAACACGTGTAAGAGCTGGTAGAGAACAAATTACAAAAGGATGTAAATTTATCATTCAAATGTTAAGGGTTTTTTCGGATGTGGCGTTTGAATCTTATGGAAGTCACAGATGTCGACATCCTGCAGGAACATAACTTTTTCTAAAAAAAATTAAAACCATGCAATTATTTAATGATACGTTTCAAACCTGAAATGATCATACTACGGCTGTAATAGATGCACATTGAAAACCGGTGGTCAAGGTGTTTGGATACTGTCTTAAACTAAACAAATGATTTTAGTATAGTTGCTAGGTGGAATTCCAAAAGTAAATGGTATTTGAGACTTGCAGGAAATTTACAAAAATTAGAACCAAAAAATTTTGAAATCCAATTGATGAAAGCGTTTGTCATAAATTAAGGAAACTATTAAAGCATAGTTGCTGGGTAAAATTCCAAAGAGTAAGGGGTCTTTGAGACTTTCAGGAAATTTACCAAAATCAGAATCAAATATTTTTGCAATCCATTTAGTAAAAATGCTTGTCCTAAATTAAACAAATTATTTTAGTATGGTTGCTAGGTAGAATTCCAAAAAAATAAGTGGTCCTTGAGACTTTCAGGAAATTTACCAAACTTGGAATCGTATTTCAGAATTCTAATTATTCAAAATCTCATTTTCTATCAAACAAAATTGCTAATATACATAATTATGTGCTCAGATTTCAAAAAAAAATATGAGTCTTTGACATTTTCAGGAAATTTACCAAAGTTGGTTGATTGATTGATTGAATATTGTTTAACGTCTACTCAGCAATATTTCAGCTATATCGAGACGAGAACAAGTTTGTTAATAAATAATCACTTTGGGGTATGGAAA
>MJUU01062314.1:7341-17692 GCA_002080025.1 Modiolus philippinarum
GCTGGCGGCCATCTTGAATGAGGTATGAACATAAAAATCACAAACTTTGAAGGAAAACATCTAAAGACTATTGTAACCAAGTTTGGTTCCAATTGGCTCAGTGGGTTCAGAGGAGAAGACATTTGAATGCATTTCCCAATAGGGTCCCTATGTTAAACTGTGCTCCACGCTGGCAGCCATCTTGGATGAGGTACAAACGCAAAAATCACAAACTTTAAAGGGGACCACCCAAGGACTATTGTGACAAAATTTGGTCCCCATTGGCTCAGTGGTTTCAGAGGAGAAGATCTTTGAATGCATTTCCCATAGGGTCCAATGATAAAACTAGGTTCCCCGCTGGCGGCCATCTTGGATGAGGTACCAGAAGTAACGAAAAACTGAAAATTTTACAGAAAAGGGGCAATAACTCCAAGACGGGTAAAAGGATATTCTCCAAAATTGCAGGGCAGGTAGATCTCATCATGCTGATCATTTTTACTCCGTCAGAATTTTGATATCTATAATGGTTTTTGAGTAATTTGCAAAAACCAGCAATTTACCCCTATGTTCTATTTTTAGTAACAGCGGCCATGTTGTTTGGTCTACAGACATAAAAATCACAAACTTGAAAGAGCATACCCTGGTGATGATTCAGGCCAAGTTTGGTTAGTATTGGCCCAGTAGTTTCAGAGGAGAAGATCTTTGAATAAAAGTTAACGGACGGACGGACGACGTACGCCGAGTGATGGCAAAAGCTCACATGGCCTTTGGCCAGGTGAGCTAATAAAGAATATATCAAAAACACTAGAAACAGTTTACAAAATTCCAACTTTTTAACCCCAAAACCATGAAAAATGTTACATTTTTTCTCAGTGAGGGTGATGAGGGTCATAATTTGCAAAAGAGGGAGATTTTGAGGGTCATATACTAAAGAGGGTCACATCCTAAAAAAGTGGGTGTGACCCTCCAAATGAGGGTGACTTGGCAACTATGCTGGGACTCCCTTACCTGAAATGGGTCGAGGGTTAATACCATGGACGATATGGAAAATAACTTGTAATGATCTACATACCTGCCAACTGACCCGCAATCGCTGGTTACACAAAATGCAAAAAACACTGAATTATTGCTGTATTTAGAAAACGGATCGAACAATCGGTTTTGTTCCTATCACCCATACTAGTAACAATTTGTGCATGAATAAAGATCAGTAACTTGTCAAAATTGCAATTGCCTATGCAAAAATCAGATTCATATAAATCAATGAAAAAATTCACTAAAACTCAGCTTGAGTATTCTGACTTTTGTCAGAGTATACTTGTTTTTATAATTTTTACTAAAAAGATGTTGGAAATAACTGTTTTTTATCCAAATTTTAGTAAAAAAAAATTTTCTCTGAAAAGTCAATAAAATTATTTGAGTAGGGCCATGTTTTTAGGGTCGGTATGGTAAGGGGAAACAAACATTATTTTAATTTTGGCCTAGTTTGACCTCCAAATCTTGAACACCTCTCTACTTCATAGTACTGCTCTCAATCCCTGAGGTACTCCAGCCATCAAAGTCGACTGTAAAATCTATCATTTGCAAGACAACGCTCGTCATCTTCGGTCTGCTCAAAGCAAAGAAACATGATTAGAATATTATAAAAGAAAACCTTTTTGATGGACTGTTTTTCACCACAAAGTTTACAATTCCACTTCTTAGATTTCTTTACTTGATGAACTTGGAATGTATTACAACTGTAACACTGCAGTACATGGAATACTTGTGGCATCTGAAATAGAAAATATTCAACTTGAGTAAAAATAGTAATGGCACATGATATCTGGCCATGTTTAACAAAATGTTCATGTATCAAGGGGCATTACTCCAGAACACCTTGGACATCTGAACCCAAAATCAAACTTGGCCTAAGTTTTGTGGTTAACAATTCATATGAATACATATTCCAAGTTTGATTCGATCTTTCACACGTTATCAGTCCGAAACCATTGGGGGACAAGCAAACAAACAGACACTGACAGATGACTCAAACAAGCTGGAGTTACCTTCTTTCTAATCATGCTAATCATAATGTCATGAATGTCTATGCATGGAGGTATAATCATAGAAGGAGTAACAACAACACGACTTCAATCGTTCCATCTGCGATGCCGCCAGTATAACGATAGCTCGCTAATTTATCATGATAATTAGAACTTGGCATGTGATCGATTCGAAAATTGAAATTTTCGTTAGTTATCCTATAATTTTAGGCACAATGTAGTCATGAATGCAAAAGACGAAAGAGAAAATTTTATAAAAAATCAAATGCAAAATGTATTAGATGTATAATAATGGTTAATCGGAAAAAAATCTGGTATCCGAAAATTGAAACGGGGAAATCTAAATAATATCTCCGACTGGCAATAAAAAATAGATTAGTTATAGAATAGTTATTGGCATAAACGCGTAATTAATTGTCCATGTGCAAGTAAAGTTGAAAATACCTTTGAGAATTTTAAGAGGAGTTGTTGGTAATGCAGTATTGAGGACGTCTTTTACAGGAAAAAGAGTGGTCACACAAAATAAAATTCAGACATTAAAATTCTGCTCCCGCCGAAAAAAATACCAGCTCCATAAAAAAATCCATTACATGTTCTGAATCTATTATCCTCCTCTTGACTTTTCTTTTTAAAAGATAAAACACTAGTGTGAATTTTTAAAGTTGGGACTATGTAACTCAAGTATGTGCCACTTTACAGGAATGAGTGAAACGGAAATCAAAAATAAAACGAAATGATTTTTTTTTAAGTTTCATTAAAATTCTTTCCAACAAGAGTTGTGAGAAGACAACACAGCTCGCCGGGGATTCCAGTAACCTCAATGCACAATAAATTCGAAAGTAATAAAAAGCTTTCTTCACAGGAAAGTTACATATCAAATATAAACACCCTACCATTAAACAACTTAATTCTAGAAGCAAAGTTAAAAGTTTTTAAAAAATTGCCCTCAGGCAAAGGTCAAGGTCTAAATGTCTACAAATTTGGTATCACCAGAAAGCTCTCACAATAAATAAGTTACATACAAAATATAAACACCCTACCACTAAAGGCTGACCTTCTAGAGGAAAGGTTTAATTTTTTTTACAAATTGCCCTCAGGGTAAGGTCAAGGTCAAAATGTCTACAAGTATGGTACCAGGAGAAAGCCCTCGTCATCAGGAAGTTGTATACCAAATATGAACACCCTCCAATAAAAGCCTACCTTCTAAAGGCAAGGTTAAAGTTTTTTTTTTTTTTTAAATTGCCCTAGAGCAAGGTCAAGGTCAAAATGTCTACAAATATGGTACAACTAGAAAGGTCTCATCATAAGGAAGTAACATACCAAATATGAACAGCCTACCGTCTAGAAGCAAGGTTAAAGTTTTTCAAAAATTTGCCCTTAGGGCAAGGTCAAGGTCAAAATGTCTACAAATATGGTACCACAAGAAAGCTCTCATCATAAGGAAGTTACATACCAAATATGAACAGCCTACCACTAAAAGCCTACCTTCTAGAGGCAAGGTTAAAGTTTTTTTTTTTAAAAAATTGCCCTAAGGGCATGGTCAAGATCAAAATGTCTACAAATATGGTACCATCAGAAAGGTCTCATCATAAGGAAGTTACATACCCAATATGAACACCCTATCACTAAAAGCCTACCTTCTAGAAGCAAGGTTTAAGTTTTTTAAAAATTGCCCTAATGACAAGGTCAAGGTCAAAATGTCTACAAATATGGTACCACAAGAAAGCTCTCATCATAAGGAAGTTACATACCAAATATGAACACCCTACCACTAAAAGCCTACCTTCTAGAAGCAAGGTTAAAGTTTTTTAAAAATTGCCCTAAGGGCATGGTTAAGGTCAAAATGTCTACAAATATGGTACCATTAGAAAGGTCTCATCATAAGGAAGTTACATACCAAATATGAACACCCTACCATTAAAAGCCTACCTTCTAGAGGCAAGGTTAAAGTTTTTTAAAAAATTGCCCTAAGGGCAAGGTCAAGGTCAAAATGTCTACAAGTATGGTACCAAAAGAAAGCTCTCATCACAAGGACGTCATATACCAAATATCAACATCCTAGTTCTTCAGGTCTCCATTCCACAGGTCAGGTTAAAGTTTTGCTGACGATGCCAACGCCGGGGTGATGACAATAGCTCTCCGGACATTCGTTCCAGCGAGCCAAAAAGGATAGTTATACTATGAAATCTCCCATGAAATTTGGACGAATATAGTCCAATATGTGAATTCTATAACTTAAAATACTTTTGAGGACGTATATTGAAAAATTAAATAAATGTAGATTGAAAGAAAGAAAAAAAAAACGGTAATAACTGACAAGTTTTGTTTATAATAAACGGATTAATTTTGTTAGAAATAGTGGCAATCTAACGAAATGGCATGCACATGCATGTTTCACGATCGGAATCTCGATAAAATAGTCGAATTTCAAACACAAAATATGACTCTCCGGCAGTATCCGGCAAGTACATTATAAAAATAAGGTGATTCTGCATTTCACGCTCTTTTATAGCCTATTTTTTCAACATCCGCTCTTGACCAGAACATACAGAATTTTTAGTTTGAAGTGAACTGAATAAAAATTAAAACAGCCAACCAGCCATTTTTTAATGTTCTAATTCGCGTAAATCTGGGCCGATTTCAAAGATTTTTACACCATTAAATTTCTAAAAATCAATTGAAAGTACCTGTTACATCAACGACACCAGTGAAATGTAGCGCCAGATTCCCCCGTTGTGTACTATACTTATTAGACAAGGTAATAAAACACGTGATTTACTTGATAACCAAGATGACCACCACAACTGCGGCATCACAGATAGTCACCAAAGGGTTGTTGTCAAATTGATGCTAATTAGATAAATCCCATATCTTTTACTATAGGGCTCTGCAGGTCATAAATAAGTGATAATTTTCCGTTGTTACTCCTTCTATGATTATACCTCCATGGTCTATGTTAGTATTTGGATTGAAGCCAAGATTTCATTACGTTTATTTTTAAGTATTTATAAGACACATACAACATATGATATGGTGGAACACATACACCATATTTCACAGACTTAGTTTGTTGGGTGAGAAGGGAGCAGTCCAAAATGACAGCTAGACCTCATGCAAATTCTTTTTCTGTTAAAATAAGTCATTTTTTAATACCTGAAACTATCCCTCAAGATCCATCAAATAATTGTATATTTGTGGAACTGTAAACCATATGCAAACTTTATCCTGAGTCAATCATCCATGAAATACAGGTCAAGGTAACTTAATTCCTGAACTTCCTGAACTGCACTATCTCATATCTGGTTTTTAATCTGTGTCACTCATACATGAAATGTAGGTCAAGGTGACCTAATTTTTATCAGAAACCTTGATTTTGATTATCCAAGGAACATCGACTGACAGCATATTTACTCTTAGTGCCTCAGATCAAGACTTAAAAACTTTTAACCAAAGTCACACGTGCATGAAGTGTTGATCAAAGTGAAGTACCGTAATTTTTACAAAAAAAATGTATCTAGAATTGTCTTCCCAACATGTCCTAAGTACATCTACTGAATGACAACATAGTATTCTATTTCCTACTCTGTATCTCAGATCTTGATTTTCTATGTATCGTGTGCATTTTTGTCACATGTACATTCACTCCATATCCTTTCTTTTTTCCTATTATTATTACTCTAAACTTCATGAAATAATTATAATGTAAACAAAAAGGCACAATTACTCCCAAATTTTTCACTCTACAAAAAAAGTTAGATATATATTTAAAGTCATATATAAATCAATGAATTGAATACACTCCTTCAAACACTGGAACAGTGTACCTTTGGAGGTAAGAGGATTAAAATTATCAATTGATTAAAAAATAAGAGTAAAAAAAAATTTTAAAAAATTGAAAAAAATTCTTTTTAGGTAAATTCTTTTAAATGCAATTTATAGTCCTAAATACATTTTCTCACATGAAGGACCCACTGGAAATAAATATTGTTTCTGAAATGGGTTATCCTTGCTTTCTACAATTTTGAACATTCAGCATATGGGTAGATACATTCCAATAAAGAGGTACATGGCAAGTTTTAAGGTACATAATGTGTTTGTACTTTAGGCANNNNAAAAAAAAAAAAAAAAAAAAAAAAAAAGATAAAATTGTGCATTTCCTATTACATAGAATTTGAACATTGGTTGGTAGGTCATAGTTTTTTTTGTCTTTTTGTTTTGCTACCTATTTTATTTTACTGTTGCATTGTATGAACAATGTATTTCAGATTTCTGGTATTGGTTTATCATACTGCTAGTCTGACCAGTAAAAAGGGTATATTTGACCAATTCTTTATTCTTTTTCTGATGAATATTATTATAATATTGATGTGTAATTCAGTTATTTTATACATTTCGTAATTTACGGATTTATAACACAGTGATGTCCGGAAACGTTTTTGTATAACATGTAGAGTTTGGATTAAAATTGATTAAGAAGATTGTTTACATAAATGCATGAAATTCGAATAGCATCTTGCTATGAAACATTGTCCCAAATAAAACTCTTAATTATCTCCATACCTTCCCATGAAATTAGTGTCCTAAAGGACAAAATTAGTGACTTTTTACATACATGACATGGAAAAATGTGTTGTCCTTGACAACTTTAATTTTCATAGGCATGGACAAAATTTCAAAAATTTTGTAAAGGCAAAGTTAAAAGGGGCATATTTAATATCATGAAGTAACAAATCACCAAGTGTTCAGACAGTAAACTACGTACATATATGAAATTCAAAATAAATCAAGGATTTGAAAATTATTTAACAATGATCAGTAATTTTGAGCTAAGAAGAAGCTTAACAAGATTTAGAGTTTCATCATTTGCAGATTGAAACAGGTAGATACAAGGGTATCCCTCCTCAACTAAGATTATGTCAGTATTGTAACAGTCTGTGCCAAAAACTTTTTTACTCACTAGTCCTAAGGGGCTAGTAAGGTCCCGTCTTGTACTAGCCCGAACTCAATTTCACTAGTCCTTGTAGAAGATTCTTTTTTAATAAGGTACAATTTTAACTATCCCTCCGGGCTAGTGACTTCAAATTTTTACTAGCCCGAGACTGATTTTACTAGTCTCGGGCGTAGGGCTAGTGGCTAAAGGCACAGACTGTTGTAACTTGGGTGGCAAAGAAGATGAGCTTCATTTTTTGATTAACTGCACCAAATACACAAATGAAAGACAACACTTGTATAACACTATATTACAGTTTTGTTCAAATTTCATTAATTTGAATCCCCAGGAAAGATTGGTATGTATGATGTCTTGTGAAAATACAGATGTATTAAAAGAACTATGTAAATTTCTTCATGTACACTGTAAATGATTTTGAAAAAAAAAGCATATATAAATTGACTATACTTGATGCACTTGTTTATCTGCTTTAGACATGAGGTGGAATGCTGATTTATAAGAATCAGCATATCCTTAAAGTGAAACTACACTCAAAAATAGTAATGGTGGATTACATGATACCCCGCCACGTTTCACAAAATTTCGAAGTATCAAGGGTCATAACTCCAGAACCCCTTGGACCTCTGAACCCATATTCGAGCTCCACCTGAGTTTTGTGCTGAACAAGCTACATACCAAGTTTGAAGACTGTATGTTATTCCGTTCAAAAGTTATCAGTCCGAAACCTTCGGGGGACAGACGGACAGACAGACAGACGGACGGACGGACACACGACTGAGGGTATCACATAATACCACGCCACTACGTGTGGCGGGGTATAAAAATGAAAATTTGATATGTTGTTATTTATGCATTAAATATTCATAATACTCCGATATTAACAATGATTAATATTACATTTTAACAGATAAAGTACTAAAAGCTAATACAAAATTGAAATTTTATCATTGTGGGGACAGCCATTTTGAACAGATCGAAGAATGGTCAATAATGAATAACTGATAACCAAGATACTAGAATACTGAGAAAGTCAGAAAGGGCCCCGCCCCCTTGCATGTCCCAAAACCTGTTTGCGGAATTCTATGGAAATCATCAAGCAGTATTTTGGGAAAAACATAAATAACAAAATCTTAAGTTATTATAAATTTAGTTTCTGTATATGGCTATTTTGACAACTTATGTCTCATCTGTTCAGATCAAATCAAAACATTGAAAATAAATAGCTGCGCCAAGTCGCACGATACGCCCGTCGTCACCCTTCAAAGCTTTAAGTGATTTAGGTAAGGGGTTCTCAATTCAGAAGCACCTATAACTGCCTAATTAAGCTTGATATTTCTTTAAGAAATTAATCTGCAAAGTTTGAAGTGAGCTGATCAAAGTATTTATCAGTCACAGCGGGACTTGTCAAAAATTGCCTTAAAATTGACAAACAAAGTCCCATAACTCTTGCAAGAAAAATGAAAATTTCACGAAAAAAGTATACAGATCATGAGGCTATCATATCCAATACCTCTACAAAGTTTGAAGTAAATCGGCCAAAGGGTTGTCAAGTTAGAGCATGACATGTAAAAAATTGCCTTAAAATTGATGAATAGTCCCATAACTCTTGCAAGAAAAATCGAAATTTCACGAAAAAGTATACATATCGTGTGGCCATCGTACTCCATACCTCTACAAAGTCTGAAGTAAATTGGCCAAAGGGTTGCCAAGTTAGAGCGTGACATGTAAATTGACGAATAAAGTTCCATAACTCTTGCAAGAAAAATCAAAATTTCACGAAAAAGTATACAGATCGTGAAGCCATCTTACCCAATACTTCTACAAAGTTTGAAAGGAATTGGCCATAGGGTTGTCAAGTTACAGCGCGACATGTGAAAAATTGCCTTAAAATTGACAAATAAAGTCCCATAACTCTTGCAAGAAAAATCCAAATTTCACGAAAAAGTATACAGATTGTGAGGCCATCATATTGTTACGGATAGGACTTAGGTGATAGGGCTAGGGCCATTTACTGTTATCGATACTCTTATTATTTATTCTAGTCTTATGGCACTTTATAGTTGCTTCTTGTTGTGTATTTTTGCACATCGTGTCCATTTGTGCCATTTGATATTGTTATGTACCTGTTATTATTATGTTCTCGTTTATAGAACATATGGACACTTATATTATGAACTTTATATCTGATGTTCTCGTTTATAGAACATTTGGACATTTATGAACTTTATTGAATTTATGTATTTATTATTGCAGGTATCGCGTCCGTGATATTTGATTGTATTATTGTTATTTATTATGTATATTTTGGGAAATTGTTAGGCTATGAGTTCGTCTTCACTGTTTGACCGGGGGGTCCGGTCCTGTTCCCAGCATAAGTTCTCCATTATATGTTCATGTCCCCTTTCATTTACCTGTTACTTTTATTCACGTTAGGTGTATTTATTGTAACTGGGGTTCATGTTCACTAGGAATAGCCTAAATATCCCCTGTTTTCCTTGTAACCTGTCGTCTACATTTCAAGACTGGCGCCATATTTCTTATTTACATTCTAGTGCGCATGTAATCTCCGTGGGATCTTGAGGCACACTTCCGCCCATGTAAACCAATCAGAGAACTTGCTCCGCCCACTGTGTCGCGACACACTTTCTGTGTCTTACTATTTTACTATAAAAGCATGCGCGACTTTGGCGACATAAGAACTGTGGCCTGTCACCAAGGCATACGTAACCTTAGGCGCCTTGATTAAACATACCTGCCAACTTTCACGATTTTGGCGTGATCTACACGATTTTAACCTTCTGTCACGATGTCACGATCGTGAAACAAAAATTTGGCATAAAACACGATTTTGAAGAAATTCACACGAAAAAATGTTTGTTTACACGATTTTGACCGTTGAAAGGGAGATAATCCAAATTCTCGAAAGGGAGTTAACCAGATTCTCGATATTAGCCAATCAGAATCGGTTTTACATCAATCACGCTCTATTCGCGTGAAAAACAGCTGATTGGAGCCGGCGTGTAAACAATGGTAAACATGACGAGTTTGGTGGATTTTTTTTTGTTGATTTTAAGGCTTCGGAGACGTAAATAAAGTTATGTAAATGGATGGACCACCGGCAATCATAGTGAACAGTTCTTGAGTTATGAATCAAGGTTCACAATCTCTGATACGAGCTGCAAGCACCACACTTGAGTTCCGTGGATGGCTGTGCGAGTGACTATGTCGTTGCAAGTTCCCCGTTTTGCAGAGTATGCATAGTTGAACTGAGTAGCCTTAACGACGTTAACAAACATATTGGAACTGTAATGCACGAAAGGTCACTCAAAATTCCAGAACACCACACTTGTGATTGAATCAGAAAAGGCAAAAAAAA
>MJUU01062314.1:25183-39772 GCA_002080025.1 Modiolus philippinarum
TTTTACGAAGTTTATGTGTATTTTAACTGATTTTTTAGGGTTTGAAGTTTGTGTTTTTATTCGGTAATCATTTTGTCAAGATGAAAACATTCCTGCCATTGGCACTTTTGTGACGGGGTAAGCTTCTTTCTGACTCGTCCTATCTTATAGATGAAACTTATTTCCTAAAAAGCAACGTTTGTTTGAAAATATTAATGTCCTTGTTTGTTTGAAAATATTAATGTCCTTTTACAAAGTTTATGTGTATTTTAACTGATTTTTTAGGGTTTGAAGTTCGTGTTTTTATTCGGTAATCATTTTGTCAAGATGAAAACATTCCTGCCATGGGCACTTTTGTGACGGGGTAAGCTTCTTTCTGACTCGTCCTATCTTATAGATGAAACCTATTTTCTAAAAAGCAATGTTTGTTTGAAAATATTAATGCCTTTTTGCGAAGTTAACGTGTATTTTAACTGATTTTTGAGGGTTTGAAGTTTGTGTTTATATCCGGTAATCATTTTGTCAAGATGAAAACATTCCTGCCAAGGACACTTTTGTGACGGGGTAAGCTTCTTTCTGACTCGTCCTATCTTATAGATGAAACTTATTTTCTAAAAAGCAATGTTTGTTTGAAAATATTAATGCCTTTTTACTAAGTTTATGTGTATTTTAACTGATTTTTTAGGGTTTGAAGTTTGTGTTTTTATTCGGTAATCATTTTGTCAAGATGAAAACATATATATATTCCTGCCATTGGCACTTTTGTGACGGGGTAAGCTTCTTTCTGACTCGTCCTATCTTATAGATGAAACTTATTTCCTAACAAGAATATGTGTCTAACGGACACAATGCCCCGCCTCACAACTCTTTTGAAGAATGGTATATTTCGTAACCAGTAAAGCATGAAGTTGCTTTCATGGAAATATTCTTATTATGATTTTAGTTTGATTATAGACTAATAGGTATTTAATACAAGAAAAGATATGGTTGCAACCATATCAAATGATAACTGGATTTAAATCTTATTTCATCAACGGATGTGTATGTCATTTTGGTTATATGATCTTATATTGATTTATTTCATATATGCGGGAAAGAGGTCAGCTTCAAACACCACAATACATTGCTATATGGAAATTTAAAAAATGCAAACTACAAACCAGCAGCATAATCACATGTTGCAGAAGAGTATGCATGATCTGAGCCACATGTGGTAGCCATCATACAGCCAGCTAAGATGTGTTATTGAAATATATGTTGGGTAACTGATTCTTTAGTATCATCTTTTAAATCAGAAGATTAATTTGATAAAAACCATGGTTTGTTTTCCGGGGGTATGTTACTTTGTTATTCTCAAATAGTAGGATAAGATCCGTCACACATTAATTGCGTACATAACACAAAAGTTGCCATGAAATACAGGGTAAAACAGGTCAGCATAATTTTTAACAATATCCAATCGAAAGAGGGACAACTCTTTCCAAAATTAACATCACGGAAGTTAAATTTACATGCGAGAGATTCAACTGGAATTATTTGCTACAATGGCAGTATTAATTGATAATCATTGTGAAATACGTAATATTTATTACACACCTTTAATAACATGAATAATATAACAAATGGGTGATAATAATAGGAAGCCATAGTTAATCAATGTCAAATAATGTCGCAGAGTGTCTAGAGTGAGAGCAGTGAGAACAAATGGCGTAGTAATATAGACACAGGTAAATAAGAGCTTAAATAAAATCAAAACATTGCTCCTTGGCATATACATATAGAAAAACATTTCATTATTCAATTGGGTACAAAAAGATTTATAAACTGCCGTTAAATCACTGTTAAAAAATAATACAATACGGAACTATATTTTGCACATGAATATAACGGTAGTTAGGTACCAAAGATAGTAATAACTCACGTGAGATATTATGCCGGGATTCCAGTTATGAAAATTCACTGATAATAGCAAACATCCTTCACTGAAGATCAACCTTAAACTATCCCCCCTTTTCCATGACCAGTGAAGCATGAAGTTGGTTACATTGGTAAATATTTATAATATCTTTTATTTATTTATATCCTAATGAGTATCTATATAAAGTGTAATGATAATAGCATACATCCTTCACAGAGAAAAAACTTCAAAGTGAGGTTAAACTCATACATACACCCCTTTTTTCCATGATCACTGAAGCATGAAGTTGGTAGCCTGGATAAATTTTTAATATGATTTTTGTTTAATTAGATGCTAATGTTTATTTATATGAAGTTAAATAATGATAGCATAGATCCTTCACAGAAAAAAACTTCAATCTGTGGGTAAACCTCATACTATCACGCTTTTTCCCCTTGATCAGTGAAGCATGAAGTTGATTGCATGGGTAAAGTTTTATTATGATTTTTGTTTAATTAGATGCTAATGTGTATTTATGTAAAGTTTAATGATAATAGCATACATCCTTCACAGAAAAAAAACTTCAACCTGTGGGTAAACCTCGTACTTTCACAATTTTTTCCGTGATCAGTGAAGCATGAAGTTGGTAACATGGGTAAAATTTTATTATGATTTTTGTTTAATTAGACGCTAATGTGTATTTATATAAAGTTTCATGATAATAGCATACATCCTTCACAGAAAAAAAACTTCAACCTGTGGGTAAACCTCATACTATCACGGTTTTTTCCCGTGATCATTGAAGCATGAAGTTGATTGCATGGGTAAAATTTTATTATGATTTTTGTTTAATTAGATGCTAATCTGTATTTATATAAAGTTTCATGACAATAGCATACATCCTTCACAGAAAAAAACTTCAACCTGTGGGTAAACCTAACTTGGGACGGGCGAACGGACGGACGGACAACCCGAACACTATATGCCCCCCTACTATCGTAGGCGGGGCATAATAAAAAGCAATGTTTGTTTGAAAATATTAATGCCCTTTTACGAAGTTTATGTGTATTTTAACTGATTTTTTAGGGTTTGAAGTTTGTGTTTATATCCGGTAATCATTTTGTCAAGATGAAAACATTCCTGCCAAGGGCACTTTTGTGACGGGGTAAGCTTCTTTCTGACTCGTCCTATTTTATAGATGAAACTTATTTTCTAAAAAGCAATGTTTGTTTGAAAATATTAATGCCTTTTTACGAAGTTTATGTGTATTTTTACTGATTTTTGAGGGTTTGAAGTTTGTGTTTTTATTCGGTAACCATTTTGTCAAGATGATTCGTTGTTCAAATACTTTTGTATTTTATTTTATTTTCTTTTCAAATTAAAATACACAAATAAATTCATTTACAGATATTTAATTAATACAAAATTCTCACTATAAGAAGAATCAAATAAATGACATTTCTGTAAAACAACAGGTATGTAGAGCGACATTTTTTTGACGCTCCAAGCATGCGTTAATTGACAAAAATATGTCAGTGGGAGCAAGTGCTCGGACTTCCATTTTTTTAACGCTCGGAGCAACAAAATATAGGTTCTCCGAGCATGCGTTAAATGAAGTTTTTTTTTGTTATTGGAAGCAACTGATTAGATGTCCAATTTTTTTCTGCCAGTGAGAGATATGTCGGATACATTTTCTACGTTGCTCCGAGCATAAATAACCATAGAATTGATAATGATGCGTCAACCTACGGAAAAGAACTACCTGGAGCAAGTGCGGAGTGACATTTTTCTGATACTCCGAGCATGCGTTAATTGACAAAAACATGTTAATGGGAGCAAGTGCTCGGACTTCCATTCTTTTAACGCTCCGAGCAACAAAATATCGGATCCCCGAGCATGCATTAAATGTTAGTATTATTAATATTATTGGGAGCAATTCCTTAGACGTTCATTTTTTTTCTGCAGCAGTGAGAGATGTTTACGTTGTTCCGAATAGAATTGATAAGAATGCGTCAGCCTACGGAAAAGAACTACCTGGATCATTTGTAAGCTTAAATGTTGTTTGTGACTTTTTAAAATAATCGAACAATGATATATTGAAATCGAATATTTAGAGAATTAATGGAAAAAAACAACACATACTTTCAAACCCAAAAACAAATGTTAATGTCAATGTAAGGGTGATAAGTTTTAAAAAGTCGGTATACTTTTCCATGAAAATGATATTAAACCTCGTCCATAAAAACCCCCTTTTTACATCACCTCATAGAGTAAAAACGAAATTTTTATCAGACCAGTGGCTATATTAATGTTACGTCTTTAAAGATAAATATGAGATAATACAATATCACAGCATGAACTATGGCAAAAGTGAATATTAGTACATATGTGAGAAAATATATATATAATGTGTTCATTCAACAAACATGTCAGACAGATGTAAAATGATAACGAACCGAAGATCAATAACATACTACAGTCCTAATAAAACTTAGTGTTAATTAATTAACAAATGAAAGAAGGTTTGAAGCAAAACATATAGTCCAATCAGAAAGATTGTAGCAGGCCCCCACTGATAACAGTGTTTATTATAATTTGATATTATACAAGAGATTTCATTTGTCAAAAGGTGTCACATGATTAAACTGTAAATTGCTGATTGACTTTATTTCTAAAAATAAAACCTGAAAGACTTACTGTTACTAAAAATAGAAATGTCACACCATTGACCAGTTACAGTAAAGCTTTTAAATGCAAATTAGACTTTTTGTTTTGCCTACAGTTGCAACTGCTAACAGTTAAACTATCAGATGCTGGACATTATCTGTTTTTTTTTTTCATTTTGACTGAAAAATGATTCCTTTCATACTATTTACACTAATGATACCACAAGTCTTATTGTTACCATATTTAAAGCCTTTAGGAATAACTAACTGAGAAAGTCAAATGCTATAATTTTTTGAAAACTTCAATGCAAAATAGTTTGAAAAGAGATTATCTATTTTTATTTATTTATTTATTTGTTTGTTGAAATGAAAAACAAATTTCCATACTGATTTTGACAATTGCAATAGAATAATTCATATTGCTGTTTATGTCTAAAAAGTAAACTCTACTGGTCTTATATTTCCTAAACTACTAATAGTGCAATTAATGCACATAATTGTAGAAATGCTAATCACAAATCGTAACATTTCTTCATCTTGTATATGTTGTTTCCCATTATTAATAGTGCAAATAATACATCTGTTTTTAGTGTTGGTTTTTTTGTCTTGATTTTACATTACTTAAAGAAATCTTTATTGAATAATTTCAAATTATAATAAAACAATTGTAGCCTTTTCCTATCGGTCAACACATGTTTTTATCGACCTTAATTATATATCAACCTCGGACTCCGTCCTCGGTCGATAAAAACATGTATTGACCTCATCAAAAGGCTATAATTGTATAGTGTTATTAATCAGATGTACGCGCCTTCTCGACTGAGCTAAACGCGTCGGTCGGCACTCACAAATATAACACTATACTAGAAAATGACAAGAATCTGAGGTTTGGTTTGGTTTTTAATTTTTGGAAGCTCATATGACTGCATTCATAACCTGTTAAAAATCTGTAATAAGAACTAGGTTCAAGTGGGGTCTTTCAAGCAGGCCTAAAAAATGTTATCTGTTATCCTTAGATGTAGCCAAGGATCTAAATATATAAGTTCTTAGTGTAGCGGTAAACAAAAATTGGGGGTTTATACGAAATTATGCATTTTTTTCAATAGGAATGTCTCGCGGGCATGTCCCCTAGGAGTTATGAACTTTTGATGCTTTTTTTTGCTTTACTTTATCATGCACAAAGTGACTTTATATTGGTGTATTTTTGCATTACTTTATAAGGCGGGTGTATAGATTTTGTTGTCCTCTTAAGACATATCAGCCAAGGGTTTTTACCAGCATATTTATATATATCAAAAGTACTTTAACGCACATTGTGATGCCATTCATATATTATGTTCGGTATACAGTCAAATGCATATTCGGAGCATTCACTTGAATTGGGGAGGGGGGCGCTAGAAGAAACATCTGATCCTGTGATATATTTTCTTGCAATTGCAGTTGATCCTGGCTATTTTATCCTATCACTGGAAGCCATTCAATTTTTTTGTCTATACCAGAAAGTTAGCTTCATAAATGTCATCCTGGTTATTTAATTCAAACTTCTTCTGTCCTGATAATTTTTTGAGGATGCTCGGAAGTTCGGGAATTTAATTTGTCCGATAGCTCAAGCTCAAATCATCAGTATTTTTTTTCAATGGCTCTTGCACTTCAGTAAAAGAATTGCATCTCTGAACGCATGTTCAAAGCTAATATATATCACATGCATGGTGTGTCAACAATTCGTTATACACATTCGCCCAGGACATGTGTAAATGGCATTTATTTCGATTGTTCCGTCCATGCGCTACTTGGCAGAATTCTGACCTTCCGAGCATGCGTTCATGAACGCATATCTGATGGTCCGAGCATGTTAATGAATGCATGCTCGAAACTTAAGAAATTTGTTCATGAACGCATGCTCTGAATGTAAGAACTGTGTTTGGTAGTGCATGCTCGGATCTTCACAGAGTTTCATACATTAATACATGCTCGGTATGGCAATAATTTGTTTATACACGCACCCTTGGGGCATGCATTAATGGCCCGATTTTTGTTGTTCCGAGCATGCGCTACCTGTCAGAATTCTGGCGTTCCGAGCATGCGTGCATGAAAAGATTTCTGATGGTCAGAGCATGATATACATGTTCGGAACATCAAATATTTGTTCATAAACGCATGCTCTGAATGTAATAAATCTGTTTGGTAGCGCATGCTCGGAACTTCAGAGACCTTCAGCGTTTCATGCATTTACACATGCTCGGTGTCATGCGCTAATGATCGTATTTCTGTTATTCCGAGCATGCGCTACCTGTCAGAATTCTGACTTTCCGAGCATGCGTGCATGAATAGATTTCTGATGGTCCGAGCATGTATTCACAATAGTTTTTTCATGAATGCAGGAACATCAGAAATTTGTTCATGAACGCATGCTCGGAACGTCAGAACTCTGACGGGCAGCGCATGCTCGGAACAACGGAATTAAGGTCATTAAGGCATGCTCCGAGCAACATAAACATGTACCAAAACATAGAAATTTCCGGAAATTTTCCTTTTCCGTCCATCAACTCTTCTGTTTTTACAAACAAGACCGAAGCCGTAGCTCTGTTGATATTTCGCAAAGAGTCATATCCCGTTAGCTATATATACAGCTAGGCAAGGATTCCCAATTGGGAAAATCTTCCAGATTGGGAAATGTTACCCGATGGGGAAACAGCAAAATTTAAAAATAGAACAGGATGTAAGAAATGTATCCCATTTGGCAACAGGAAGCAGAAATGACTCCTATTAAGCTGTAAGGTGTTACAAGCGGAAGTTTATTATAGCTCAAAAATGTAGGCAGTCATATTTTGATGAAATAAAGAGAAAAAAATAAAAGGTGCACCGTGGAAATTTTTTACTATATCATAAAAGAATATCCAATTTTAATGATATGGATAATATTTTTTTCATTGTTTATTATATGCTCTTAACTGAATGACTTTGAACCTTAAGTTGATGCGCTTAAATTCTAGCCAAAATTTTGACTTCATATTAACCCATGGCCAATAATTATCAGAATAAATATACAAGTAAAGAAGTATCCCAATCGGGAAAATTTTCCCAATCAGGAAACAAGTCTTGCTTTTTCAAGTCTCTGTATTTTTCGTAACAGCAACCTGATTAATGTGACAACCTATAACATTATTTGCTCTTTGTATTCTAGAGGAAAAAAATGTGAAATAGAATACTTTTTCCTCTAGGAAGTCTAAATTTGAGCCATTTATATTTTATACAAATTTTTCCCGATCAGGAAATTTTATCCTGATTGGGCAACTTTGAAGACTTTTTATGTTCTTGCTTTCTTTCCTCCCGTTTCTTTGCAAATGAAGTGTTTTTGTATTATTGAAAGAGATGATACATATGTTTTCTTGAAAACATATATAAAGAGGAAATTCGGGATACATTTCTCACATCCTGTTCTATTTTTAGATTTTGCTGTTTCCCCATCGGGTAACATTTCCGGATCAGGAAGATTTTCCCAATCGGGAATCCTTGCCTAGCTGATATAGTCCCTGTTTTTTTCCAATATACACAATGCTAGGAAATTTTGTTGAGCTGGACTTTTTTTTTCTAATGGACCGAATCAGGACCAGCAGCCCTTTTCACAAAATATCTTACGATAAATATACAATGTATGTCCATGTCTGTTTTGTGTGTATATATATGTATATTTTATGTATGTGTAATTTGTATGTCGGTTTAAAAAGCTCTTCGAGCTTATGTTTATTGTTAAATATGTGTACCGACTTTAAATAAAATTTACTTGACTTGACTTGACTTGAAATTTTAATCGTAAGTCATTTGAAATGTAAAGACTTACGACTACTTTTTATCGTAAGATTTTTTGTGAAAAGGGCTGCAGATTATTTTTTCTGCCCAGATGCTGGTCAGAAATTTTTTTGGGGCAAAAATCGGGGCCCGAAAATCAAATGGTCCGTGCCTTACTCTGTTACATACTGTAGGCCGTGAGATCTATACAGTACCGAGAATCAAGTTTGATATGGCCATTAGCCTGGGATCCTGGCCTATCTTTTCTTGTTAATACACAATTTACCATTAACAGTCTGGTCTTCGTGGTTCGTCCTACAATATCAGATTTCCCGCCATATTTTGGGAAATTCCCATTATGGAGAAATTATTTAAAGTTTGATATCACATTGATTATTTCATTGTTTATGCTTGAAAATTCTACACAGTTAGTCAAATAGCGGCATTTTATGCAGTTGATTGTAGGCTACATTTAAGAAAAAAGAAAAATAGACAAAAAGGGACACTCTGGAAAAAATACTAAAGGATCCCTTTGTCTCGTTTCAATCCAGGAAGTTGATTTCTGCTATGAGATGCATCCTGATCTTGAATATAAATATTGGTAAGGTACCACTTACTTTGATCTTAAAACGACATTTTTTCAACATTTCTAGTTGAAATATACATGCAGGCTCCGACACATTGGATAAATAAAAATAGAATGGGGGAAATCCCAAAAGAACTATATATCCCAAAGCAAAGGCAAGGATAAGAAAAGCATGAATACATTAACACTGCAGCCCTGTTATTAATTTTAACCAGATATGTATATGTTATCGGGCTCTTGACAGCTATGTATCATAAAATATCAGCCCGTGAGCCAGAATATGAAGCACAGGGGCAAGTGAGGGCAGCGAACGAGCCAGGCTTCATATTCTGGTGAGCGGGATGATATTTAACAATATATCAGCTGTCAAAAGACCGAAAACTTGTTTATAATCCTTTATTTTGTAATTTAGATATGTATTTATTAAAGCAAGATTTCAAGTTCTCCCAAAGTTGCCCGGGAAATTAGACATACATTTAATTTTCGCCTTTTCAGCAATTTTAAGCTTCAAAAACATGTTTTGAAGTTTTTTATCATTTTAGCGGCAAAGGTTTGGTAACTGGACCAATGAATGCCTTCAAAAATACGGATTTTGAATGTTGCACCAACCTTTGGTTGTTACGGTATTCTATAGTTCCTTGGAGCTTTTAAGACATCATAATGGGAAAACGTCAAAGCTGTGCAGATATATCAACGACACTGTTTCTACAATTTTTCTGTCTGTTACTTTATCTATTTGTGTAATCATGACTCTGTTTTGAATACTTAATCGTAAAGAGAATATATGGAATGGAAGTTTATTTTTATCAGTTTAATTTGGTGTTAAAACTTGAATATAAGTTTTTGCCTTTGAAACTTCGGGAGATTTCGCTTGATATATCCAGGTCAACCTCTGATATATCTGGGTCACCCGGATATGGCGTTTGCAGAAAGGCTCTGCAGGATGATATAACCATAGGGAAGGATGATAATGTAATTTGTATCATATAATAAAGCAATTACCAGCTGATTACAGTAATGCACATGTATTTCTACTTGTTCTGTCTAACATTGACATGCTGGGGCAGTTTATTTTATGAGGGTATGGATGGGGTCCCCCGCGAAATGACTAACGGTTAAAATTTCCTTTAATTTACGTTAACGGTTATTTTTTTAACCATTTTTACGCTAACGGTTAAATAAAATACTATAATGGTTAAACAAACCTGTAAATAACTTGATTTCCTGATATTATCTGGTACAGCATAAAGAATTATAACTAAATAAATGAAATGTAGTCAAGGGAACTACTGGAATAAGTGATTTTATAATCACCTGTACAAGTTACTTTTGTGCATAAAAACATGATAAGTAAGATTTGCTCTCCTTGATTTACTGCTAAAATTACTGTATGAAGTAATTACAAAAATCACTGAAAACAGTTATTTAAGTTTTTCACCCCTAAACAAGGGTATTCAGGGATTTTTCACCCATCTCTCAGGGGCCGAATATCGGCCCAATTCTCAATGGCAATTTTCATACTTTTTTCCCAATTTGAAGTGCAGAAATTCCCAATTTTCAAATGGTTACTGGGCTTACTAAACTTGGTTATTAGGATGATAAAATCAAATTATTTTTGTATCAAGTTATCATCATATATAATAAAACAAATCTTCAAAACGATCCAGTTTTAGAACTTTCTGACAAGTACCAACACTTTATTTACAGAATAACATTTCAAGGATGCATGAAAGTGGAATACCGCTTGTGCTTTGTGTAAATATTCACGATAGAAAGGTCAAAATCAAATGAAAACAGTCCTATGTTTGTCAGCAAAATTGCAAATGGCAAACTTCCGGTTTCCGGTTGTGTAAATTCGGAACCAGGTCAGGGAATAAACTTTCCTGATTTTGTATCCTATCACTTCTGCAGACACCTTAAAATTTTCATTGCACATTTTCTCATTGAAGAATTGTGCAGCTGATAGGTAACAACTACAAGTACAACATGAATTCATGGTTGTTTTTAACTGACTGCCTTGTTTTCATCAATGTATGTCACTGGTGCTATCATAAACTTTAGTAATATAGTTGCAATAAATATGAAATTTTACAAAATCAAAGCAAATAAATGAATTTATCTTAATTAAAATCAATCATAAAGATTTATATTACAATTTCCCAAAATTCATCTTTTTGTCGATAAAAAAATCCCAATAAGACATCAAAATGCCATTTCCCAAAATACCCTGAAAAATCCCTGGTATTCTCAATGGCCCTGCAGATGGCCTAGAATTTGTCATAAAATACTGAAGATTAATATTTTGTCAGTTAAAAATGATATCAAATAATACAAGTCAATGTGAGTGCTGATTTAATTTAAATCACTGTTCACAATGATTTTTGTGTCGCCTGCTTTAAGCAGAGTCCAATTCCAACCAAACTTTCAGGATATGTTGTTCACCTGGTGTAGTTTTGCACCTGATACTTAGAATTTTGATTTTACAGATTTCAGAGGTTTACAGAGCCAAAATTGCTCATTTAATCTGCAAGTCCCCAAAACTGTATTCATATTCTGAACGAATTTGCAGAATATGTTTTTCTCCTAATCTTGCCATGCACATGATACTGAAAATTTTAATTTTACAGATTTCAGAGGTTCACTGAACCAAAAATGGCTCTTCTGTAGTGCAGGCGACATAAGTGTTCCATTGAACACTCATCAATTTTTAAAAATTTTTAAGGGATAATCACTGTTAGAGGTAATATTTTTCTGTAGACCCCAGCTGTCTTCAGGCCCTGCAGATACCTGTTTTTTTTTACCCTGAATATCACTTTTTTTAATGCTTTAATATGAAGTTGTAGGATTGAAGTTCATAGGAAAATTATCACTGGTGGTCAGAAAATTCATTTTAAATTGGAAAACCCATTGAAAATAAAAAATTCTTCACAAAATCTCAAATTTCTCTAAGCATGTCATTGATTTCTTTACAAACATACACTTAAGAGATGGCCCTGCAGATACCTGTTTTTTGACCCTGAATATCACTTTTTTAATGCTTAATATGAAGTTGAAGGATTGAAGTTCAAAGGAAAATTATCACTGGTGGTCAGAAAATTCATTTTAAATTGGAAAACCAGTGTTGAAAATGGCATTGAAAATAAAAAATTCTTCACAAAATCTCAAATTTAATAGCATGTCATTGATTTCTTTACAAACATACACTTAAGAGATGTCACAGATACTATTTCATCATATGGAATGGCTACAACCAGTCTAATGAGTAAACCATCTTAAGTAATTCTAGATTTTATACACAATTTGGAATTTTGTTAAAAGAGTTCTAAAATTACTTACAGCAGTGATTTAAAAATCACTTGTACCAGTAGTTCCCCTGACATGTCTTAAAAGTGTTAATATATAGTTTCCATAACGAGAACTAGTTGATTATGAAATTTCTCACATCAAGTTAAATAAATTTTGCAAATGTTTGAAAGCGAGGCTTGCCGAGCTTTTAAACATTTCAAAATTTATTTAACGAGATGTGAGAAATTTCATAATTAACGTGTTTAAGTTGTGGAAACTTTTTCTCTAATGACTGAATGAAAAACGCCGAGGATTGTATTCCGAATAAATTTGGCGGGAAATTTCACGAAACTTGTTCTCCTCTCTAGAGAGGAGAACAAATGTTTCCACACCGTTCAGGAAATGTGAAAACTTGATAGAATTTAGAGAAAAAGAAATAATACGAACTACCAAATTTAGGTATTAGTAAATGTTATTATATTTACCATCGGTGTACTTGTGTGTCTGGTAAATGTTCATGCAGAAAAGAGATCTTTTTATATTATTGAAAGATGTAGGTTGGTGTCTTTCCAACACGTGCATGTCCTTATTGTTTTTTGACTAGTATACAATATTATTGTGGAACGATGAGATAGAATACAGTTTGAAATGCAAGCAAGATCGAATGAATAGTTTGCTTGATGTAACCCTTGAATGTCAACTAATATACGATCATATATTCCACAAGGACGAAAGATAGACAGAATGTACATGTTACAATAACTACGGTTTTAAATGTACAGCTATTAAGCAAGGTCACTTTTTTGGTTAAATTCAATGTAAATTTTCGATCAAGATTGATTGAGATTTATTGAACCTCAAGATTGAATTTCAGAGGTCTATAAATTATTGGTTTACTAAGTATTCTATTTAAGGTATTCCTCTTCTGATACCTCTCTTTAAAGTGGCCATTTGAAATTTAGGTAACTAATGATCGTTACGATATTCTAATATGACGTCCTTCAGTTGCTTTGTGTCCACATCCGTGGTGAAATCAGCATATACTAATGGGTATCGTCATGATAATTAATCTGCGGTACTTTTAATAACGTCATAGATAGTTTGAAGGCAGTTTTTGATAACCCATAGACCATACTTTATGAGATGAAATGGCTGTTTCACCTATGAATACTAAGAGGAATTCGTATTGAAATAATTCATGGGGATGTGAATATATATTGATTTTACAATGGGTTTGTCCTTCATCATGTGTTCATGCCTATATTTTACACACTCAAAGGGCCAACCAGTGGTAAAAATCGCCATACATGTATATTCACGCTCCCGTGAATAATTTCTTGAATGCCCGACTTCAGGAATAAAATTGCATTTAACCACCTCTGAAACTAAGTGTACTTGTACATGAGATTATGCCTCATGTGTATACCTTATTTATATAAAATTTACCATATCTAAAATAACTTGTTTCTAAAAACTAAGGAGAAACTCCTTCCATCATAGTTCTGTCTTTAGATGGATTTGGCATAAATGTTACTTCAGATCTTTTGGGTTCTAAAAACTTTAAACATTTTTGGTGACAGATTTCCTGTGTTTTGATCCTAGTGCTGATTAGATCTGATCAGGCATAAGTTGCCGAAATGGCAGTACAGCCCATTAAAATCAATTTCAGTTTACATATGCTTTTGTCCTTATCTATATTTGATATTACTGATTATTCGGATTTCGTTTGGATTTATCCATTTTAAACATTTTTATACGACCGCAAAATTTTGCGGTCGTATATTGGTATGGTGTTGGCGTCGTCGGCGTCCGTGTCGTCGGCGTCTATGGACAGCATAACTTTGCTTCTAGTGGACGGATCATTATGAAATTTTAGTATGATGTATCTTGGCACATGCATAAACAGAGGTTTTAATTTTGAGTTGGTGGCCCCACCCGTTTTAGAAAAAGGGGCCAAAAAGGGGTAAAATGAGGTGTTTTCACCTTTTTGACTGTAGAATCTTTATTAATTATTGGATTTTGATGGGGTTTGTTTCAGTGTGCTCCTGAGGAAATTTCCAATCTGTTGTATGCCAACAGATTTCATGTAGCATGTACCGCTCACGAGATAAACGGGGCCCAACAGGGGCAAATCTCAAAAAATAAAATTTATTTTTAGTCCGATTTTCATGCAGTTTTTTTCAATGGATTCCTTGTGAAAAATTTATATGGCGCTCAGCTATTAGATTTTTGATAACTTGTTTCCTTTCCCAGCTTTGAGGGCCGAACGGAGCCAAAATCGTGAATTTGCAGATTATGTAGATTTTTTATTTTTCATCCGATTTCGATGGGATTTTTTTCTTTGGATTCCTCTTGATCTAAGCTTTCAGTAGTATGTCAACGGATTT
>MJUU01062314.1:51915-63260 GCA_002080025.1 Modiolus philippinarum
TTGTGATTAGGTCATTTTCTCAGTACCTATATGTGGTAGGTCAATGATATTTGGTATATAGGTTGGTCTTGAGAAGTACATGAAAGTCTGCTATATGGCTTTTGTCTGTGACCTCAATTTCACGGTCTAATGAACATGTAAAGTTTTTGTGCTTAGTTTAGTTTCTCAGTAACTACCGGTATAAGTAGTAGGTTAATGATATATGGTATGTAGGTTGGTCTTGGGTAGTACATGGCAGTCTGTCATATGGCTTTTGTCCTTGACCTCAATTTCACGGTCTAGTGAGCATGTTAAGTTTTTGTGATTAGGTCATTCTCTCAGTAACTAAGTGTTAGGTCAATGATATTTTGTATATAGGTTGGTCTTGAGTAGTATATGACAGTCTGCTATTCAGTTTTTGTCTCTGACCTCAATTTCATGGTCTAATGAACATGTAAATTTTTTTGGTTAGTTTAGTTTCTCAGTAACTATGAGTGGAAGGTCAATGATATATGTAATGTAGGTTGGTCTTAGATAGTACATGACAGTCTGTCATATTGCTTTTGTCCTTGACCTCAATTTCACGGTCTAGTGAGCTTGTTAAGTTTTTTGGACTAGGTCATTTTCTCAGTGACTATAAGTGGTAGGTCAATGATATTTGGTATATAGGTTTATCTTGAGTAGTACATGATAGACTGTTATATGGCTTTTGTCTTTGACCTCAATTTCATGGTTCAATGAACATGTGTTAAAGTTTTGTGCTTAGTTTAGTTTCTCAGTAACTATAAGTGGTAGGTCAATGATATATGGTATGTGATTGGTCTTGGGTAGTACATGACAGTCTTTCATATGGCATTTGTCCTTGACCTAAATTTCACGGTCTAGTGTGCATGTTAAGTTTTTGGGATAAGGTCATTTTCTCAGTTACTATAAGTGGTAAGTCAGTGATATTCGATATATAGGTTGGTCTTTGGTAGTACAAGACATTCTGCGATATGGCTTTTGTCTGTGACCTCAATTTCATGGTCCAGTGGTCATGTTAAGTTTCCCAGTATCTATTTATATAAAGTCAATAATATTTGGTATGTGGGTTTGTCTTAGATTGAACATGACAGCCTGCTATTTAGCTTTAGCCTTTGACCTCATTTTCATGGTCTAGTGAACATGTTTTGTTTTTTCAGTATCTATTAGTGGTAGGTCACTGATATTTGGCATTTTGGTTTTAGGTGATACATGACAGTGTGCTATATTGCTTTTGTCAGATATCCTAATTTCACAGTCTAGGGAACATGTTTAGTTTTCTGATTTAGTCAGTTTGAGTTTTCACATCAATTTTGTGACCATGTAGGGACGGGCGATACATCAATTTGGGTCCACACTTGTTGGTGTAATAAAAGAACTTTTTGGTGACAACAGTTAACCCTTAAGTCCCATATTGTTAAATATTCATTCTAGCAGAACCAACTTATAGTGTTCATATGTTTTATAAGAAAGAAAGTTGTTTGCATAGCCAAAATGTTTGTAGTTTTTGTCATATATTATGCCTGATTTTTACGAGTGACATTAATAGTTGTCTATCACATAATTATTATGAATATTTGTTTATGTTATTGTCACTTGCTTGTAAAATATTTGGTTAAAATATTTTGCTTAAATCATGTTGGTAATGGTTCTTAACAAAAGTTTTGTTCTGTTATAAATTTTTGTTGATAGGTGAAAAAGTGTTTTTACGGTTACAAAGCTAAAATTTGATAGAGTTTAAGAGTTGGTAAAAAAGGGAGACAGGACCATACATGTCCATACATGAAATAAAATGTCATTTCAAAACAAACAAGAAATTGGAATACACATGTAGACTTGCACTTTGCAGTTTTATCAATTTGTACTTATGGCGGATTTCCTTGCTCATTAACATATTATATTTGCAATTCTTCAATGAACATACCAATATTCCTCAAGTAACACCTATAACAACTCCTTCAAAACTCCTGTCTTTTTCTTTGTCAATCAACCAATCAAGATTCTATAGAATTCTATTGTATACCAATTTATCATCACTGGAGTATGAAGGTTAACCCCTTCAGGCAGTACAAATTGGTATACAATAGAATTTCTATAGAATCTTGATTGGTTGATTGGCAAATAAAAGACATGTAGAAAGACTTGTTATATAGGTGTTACTTTAGGAATATTGGTATGTTCATTGAAGAATTGCAAATATAATACGTTAATGAGCCAGGAAACCCGCCATAAAAACATGACAAATAATGACCCATGGTCACCAGGATGGCAACAATGAACTAAAAAGGGCAAGCAATTTGCATTAAAATAGCTCTGTATCACCCATCTGTAACAGTGCATTTCTGGCTCATTTCTGGTACTAGTGTACCTTTACTGTGCTGACTATACTTTCCTTGACATACTGACCAGTACAAATGTATATGGTCATGATGGTAGTGAAATCTGTTGACTAAAGTGCAGTGTAAGGGAGTATTCCCATACCCGATAGTGCCAAACAAATGCAAAATGCAAGTACTCTGAATGCATCTGATGAAAAGTTAGTGACTCGCTCACTCAGTTTTATCCAACATGTCTGTCTGCATTATAAGATGGCATAGGGTTAAACTGCACAGTCCCTCGCAAGGTTTCTAAGCTAGAATGTCATTCAGTGTGTGGCACTCGGTGGATGTCCTTGGTACTAGATTTAGCCTCCTATTACGAAGTTTTTGGTAATGAGTACTTCTTTTTTGAATACTTTTGGATTACGCCTTTCCATATTATTTGAATACTGCTGATGAGAGGTTACTTGTTTAAACACGTGTGCAGTATAACACAATTTATCGTTTATTGTGCAACTTTGGCATTTTAGTATTTTGAAACCATTTGGGCAATGCCACTGCTGGTGGACCAGAGGTCCCAAGGGTATTCACCACTCCAATAGTCAGACTTGCCTGACATGAAAAATTTACCTTGCGTTTTAAAGAAATGTACAGTTTATAAAAATTCTAACCCCTTAAAAATACTGATGCCTCATTCCGTGTATGGCACTTGTTGGATGTCCCCAAAGGGTCAGTGTGAGCTATTGCCACCACTTGGCGTCTGTCATCTGTAAACTTTTCACATTTTCATCTTCTCTTCTGAAACCACTGAAGCAAATTCAACCAAACTTTACAGGAATGATGTATGGAAGGTCCTTTACAAAGATTGCTCATTTCGTTCCGATCCGATAAAAAAACATTNGGAAAAATCACATTTTGATCAACTCCTCTTTCAAACTGCTGAAGCAAATTCAACAAAACTTTACAGGAATGATGAACTAAAGGTCCTTAACAAAGATTGCTCATTTCGTTCCAATCCCAGAAAAAAACATGGCCGCCAGCACAGGAAATTCACATTTTCATCTTCTTCTCTGAAACCACTGAAGCAAATTCAACCAAACTTTACAGGAATGATGTTTGGAAGTTCCTTTACAAAAAGTGCTCATTTCGTTCCGATCCGATAAAAAACATAGCCGTCAGCACAGAACCTGGGTTTAAAATAGGACCCTATGGGAAAATCACATTTTCATCGACTCCTCAGTAACTGCTGAAGCAAATTCAACCAAACTTTACAGGAATGATGTACTAAAGGTCCTTTGCAAACATTGCTCATTTTATACGGAGTTGACAACCTGGCCGTCAGCATGGAACATGTTTAACATTGGCCCTATGGGAAACTCACATTTTCATCTTCTCCTCTGAAACCACTGAAGCAAATTCAACTGAACTTTACTGGAATGATGTATGGAAGGTCCTTCACAAACTTTGCTCATTTTGTAATGATCCAATAAAAAACATGGCTGCCAGCACTGATCTTAGTTTTAACATTGGACCCTATGGGAAAAACATCATTTTCAACATCTGCTCTGAAACTATTGAAGCAAATTCAAGCAAACTTTACAGAAATGATGTCCTGGAAGGTCATTTACAAAGATTTCTTATTTTGTTGGGATCCGACAAAGAAAATAGCTCCCAGCATCGAACTTGGTTTAGAATGGTACCCATATATTAAAACAATTTTTAGCTCACCTAGGTATGCCAGGGTGAGCTTTTGTCATCACTATGTTTCCGTCGTCTGTTGTCTGTCGTCCGTCGTCGGTCGTCTGTCCGTCAACACTTTCAAAAATGACCCCTCCTCTGAAACCGCTGGGCCAAATGTAACCAAACTTGACTTGAATCATCACCAGGGAAATTATGTTCGATTAGTCCGCTGGTCTAACAACATGACCGCCATTACAAAATATAGAGCATAGGGGTAAATTGCAGTTTTTGGCTAGTAACTCGAAAACCGTTACAGATATCAAAAATCTGACGCGGTAAAAATGATCAGCATGATGAGTTCTACCCACTGTGCAATTTTGAAGAAAATCTGAAAAGCCTCCGAGTTATAGCCCTTTTTCCGTTAAATTTTCAAAATTTTGATGTTTATTTTTTATTTAAATACTAGCAGGTAGAGGCTAGGTTAAATTGCAAAAATGTTCACCATATCAAGATCTACCTAAATGCCAATTTTGAAGAAAATCCAAGTACCCATATAGGAGTTATTGCCCTTTATTGGTCAAATTTCTCCTGACTTGATATATTTTGTCCACTTGACCGCTGGGCCTAATGTTACCAAACTTGGCCTGAATCATCACTAGGGTATGACTTCTCAAAGTTATGTTCGATTAGTTGGCTGGTCAAAAAACATGGCCGCCATTGCTAAAAATAGAACATAGGGGGTAAATTGCAGTTTTTGGCTAATAACTTGAAAACCGTTACAGATATAAAAATCTGACATGGGGTTAAAAATGATCAGCATGATGAGATCTACGCACTGTACAATTTTGAAGAAAATCTGAAACCCATCTCGGAGATTATAGCCCTTTTTCCGTTAAATTTTCAAAATTTGTGCATTTTTAGCTCACCTGGCCTAAAAGGCCATGTGAGCTTTTGCCATCGCTATGCGTCCGTCGTCCGTCCGTCTGTCTGTCAACAATTTCAAAAATCTTCTCCTCTAAAACCACTGGGCCAAATGTAACCAAACTTTGCCTGAATCATCACCAGAGTATGGCTTCTCAAAATTGTGTTCGATTAGGCGGTAGGTCAAACAACATGGCCGCCGTTGCTAAAAATAGAACATAAGGGTAAATTGCAGTTTTTGGCCAATAACTCGAAAACCGTTACAGATATCAAAAATCTGACATGGGGTAAAAGTGATCAACATAGCAAGATCTACCTGCACTGCAATTTTGAAGAAAATCCGAAAACCCGTCTTGGAGTTATTGCCCTTTTTCCGTAAAATTTTTAAAATTTGTGCATTTATTATTTTTTATTTCAAAAAGTATAACAGATAGAGGTCAAGAGTAAATTGCAAAAATGTTCAGCATATCAAGATCTACCCACCCTGAAATTTTGAAGAAAATGCATAAACCCTTGTAGGAGTTATTGCCCTTTTTTCACCGAATTTTTTAAATTTTCGTATTTTTCATCTATTATTTCCAAAACTATAGAAGATGAAGGTTAAGTGTAAATTGATGAAATGTTTGCCATGCTCTTGCGACTTCAAAACTGATGTTGAAAATTGTTTCTTGACCGCCATTTTCAAAATGGCTGCCAAAAAAGGCCGGAAAATTCAACATTATCCGATTTCAATGAAATTTGGTTTCAAAATAGATCTTGATGTTGCGAGTTCAAAACTGGTGTTGAAAATTGTTCCTTGAACTTTATTTTCAAAATGGCCGCCAAAAAAGGCGGGAAAATTCAACATTGACCGATTTCAATGACATTTGGTTTCCAAATAGATCTCTATGTTGCGAGTTCAAAACCGATGTTGAAAATTGTTCCTTGACCGCCATTTTCAAAATGGCCACCAAAAAAGGCCGGAAAATTCAACATTGTCCGATTTCAATGAAATTTCCAAGTAGATATTGATGTTGCGACTTTCAAAACCGATGTTGAAAATTGTTCGTTGACAGCAATTTTCAAAATGGCTGCCAAAAAGGCGGGAAAATTCAACATTGGCCGATTTCAATGACATTGGTTTCCTTCAAAACTGATGTTAAAAATTGTTCGCTGACTGCCATATTTTCAATGGCTACCAAAAAGACGGGAAAGTTCAACATTGTCCGATTTCAAAGAAATTTGATTTCCAAATAGATATTGATGTTGCGACTTCAAAACGGATGTTGAAAATTGTTTGTTGACTGCCATTTTCAAAATGACATTTCGACTTCAAATCGTGTCGAAAGTGGTCATTAGCAAGAACGTTTTTTATCGAAAAATCCCAACAAAGAAATATAATAAAACATGATCAGACTTTAAAAACAGTTCAAGATATTGGAGGTGTTGGACGTACGAAAGTTTGAGAAACTGAAGATCAACTGTATAACTTACATTGTTACCTTGATTGTGGCAACTGAAAACCAGGTGAGCGATACAGGCTCCTGGGAGCCTCTGGTTTATTTTTTATATCAAAAAGTGTAACAGATAGAGGTCAAGTATATGTTCAGCATATCAAGATCTACAAACTCTGAATTTTGAAGAAAATCCAAAATCCCTTGTAGGAGTTATTGCCCTTTTTTTCATGGAATTTTCAAAATGTTCATATTTTTCATCTTTTATTTCCAAAACTATAGAAGATGAAGGTTAATAAAAGGTTTGCCATGCTGTGTGGATTTCAAAACTGGTGTTTAAAATTGTTTGTTGACCACCATTTTCAAAATGGCCACCAAAAAAGGCTGGAAAATTCAACATTGCCTGATTTCAATGAAATTTGATTTCCAAATAGCTATTGATGTAGCGACTTCAAAACCGGTGTTGAAAAGTGTTGGTTGACCGCCATTTTCAAAATGGCCGCCAAAAAAGGCGGGAAAATACAACATGAAATTTGGTTTCCAAATAGGAATTGATATTGCAGTTTCAGAACTGATGCTAAAAATTGTTCGTTGACTGCCATTTTAAACATGGCCGCCAAAAAAGGCGGGAAAATTCAACATTGTCCGATTTCAATGTAAGTTGGTTTCCAAATAGATATTGATGTTGCAACTTCAAAACCAATGTTGAAAATTGTTTGTTGACGGCCAATTTCAAAATGGTTGCCAAAAAAGGCGGGAAAATTCAACATTGTTGGATTTAAATGAAATTATACCCTCACTCTATAGAGAGGGGGTATACTGCATTTACCTTGTTTGGTATGAAAAAGGGATTTGATGTCGCAACTTCAAAACTTATGTTGAAAATTGTTTGCTGACGGCCATTTTCAAAATGACTGCCAAAAAAGGCGGGAAGATTCAACATTGTTCAATTTCAATGAAATTTGGTTTCCAAATAGATGTTGTTGCAACTTCAAAGCCAAAGAAATAAAGTAAAACATGATCAGACTTTATATACAGTTCAAGATATTGGTATTGTTCTAGCCACCAAAGTTTGAGAGACTGAAGATCAACTGTATAACTTACAATGTTAGCTTGATTGTGGCAACTGAAAGCCAGGTGAGCGATACAGGCTCCTGGGAGCCTCTGGTTTAATTTTCTAACAAAAAAATCAGATTTATTTGAAATCCTATTTATTTTCAAATAGAGTAGGGAACCCCTTTAAGAGACTGCCAGTGCATACTACATGTATGTACATACAGTATGTATGGTCAGACTAGCTTTTGAGGACATTTTGAGGACAAGTGATCATGGTGAAACTTCATTATTCCAAAGAGTGAACCGCCTGATCCAGCCTATGAAAAAATTTGTGTTCTAGACACCTTTTTGCCACTTTTTGTCAAATTTTGCCTATATTCTCCACAAAAATAAAAAAAATTATCCATAAAGGAGAGGTCCAACCATTGCCCCCTCTGGATTTGACTATGAGGTGACTTTTAGTTCAGGGCTGGATTTTAAGGATACCAAGGGGGAAATGCAGACTGCAATTTACCAGTAACAGAATGACCAGGTGATCTAATAAAACATGTAGGTTAAACGTCAAAGCAAAAATCACTACATTTTTGTATATAAAAGTGACGATATGTATAACAATTTATGTCAACCATATAGGGAAGTCCTAAGTGATGAAAATATAGTTTAATTATAACTTTGTACTAACTTTAAATGACTTGGAACATGTACAAAAGGGATGCTTTTTATAGTGTTCTGTCTGAAGATATGCTTCATTTTAAGGTAGTATTTACATATGTGTAAATATCTAAAGCTTGACTTAACAAAAGGTGTATATTCAATGTCAAATGATAATAAATAGATAAAAGGTAACTTAAACTGAAATGAAAAACAACCTGAGTTGTATTTTAAGAATAAATGTAATACAAAGCATAATCAACTGTTAACTATGCACTGACTTCAGTATCCAGGCTCGGATTCAATTATTTCTTTCGAGGGTAGTGGAATGATTGTTTTCAAATCACCAGAATGTTAAATACACTGGTTTAAATGTATATCAAAAAAATTGTGCTCCTGTGAAGAAGTCTGTTCATCCAAATGTATGGTTTCAATGCACTGAAGTTAACTCCAGCATGTCCAAATTACAAGCTCTATAAGTTAAAGGTTAAAGGTACTCATTTGCATCAATTTCAATGCAGCAGTGTCTTACATTTTCACTATGCTAAGATAATTTCAAGCTTTTCCATTAATTTTATACAATCCCACATCAAACATGTCTGACTTTTACAAAAATAAAGATTTCATACATTGTACATCTTCATACTATTGTCACCGTTAATGGTGTGAAGTAGTACGTATAAAGGTAATCACAGTTTCATTTATACTAAAAGAGAAATTAAATAGCTTGGGCATACATACAAAAAGTTTTAATCTTAGTGAAAATGTAATATATATGCTCAGTGCAGATATGTCTGTTTCCAGATTCAGAAATTCTTGTTTAATATGTATTTTTCTGTTTTTAGTCTGCAGCCATGATGCATATAATGGACATGATATAACAAATGAATAGGAGAACATATAAAGAATGTAGTCTTAACTGCAAATTATAAAACATGGAAAATAATAAACCTGGTAAAAGGACAACTTTATGTATCAATGAAGCATTTTATTTCCTGGAATCGCCTGAATATGGATTATCCGAAAGTACTTCGCCTCCTGATATTACTATGATGAAGAGGGCAATAAGTGATTCCGTAATAAAGGGGGGTAATAATATCCATAATAGAATCAGTTCTTGTATGCAAGATAAGTTGAAAGATCTGAAAGAACATTGTTCTTGTGAGAACAAACCATCTGATGAGAACAGTAACCTAAGATCTGATTTATTGGAGAAAAACTTCTCTGAACATGAAAAGAAATGCAATGGAGTTGAGACTCCACAAATAGATACAAATAAGTCAGTAGAAACTGTTGAAAAGGGAGATAATTTTGAAAGTCTCAGTAAGGGAGACAATCAATGTTCAGAATCTTTAAAGGGGGACAATCTAAATACAGAAAGTATTCAGTCAGGAGATTTAGCTAAAAATTATCTGGTTGTGCCTGAAATAGACGATTGTGATTCTGGATGTGACAGGTCATCATCGGAATTGGTTGATGATGGGACAAATATTTCTACGACATCAAAAGAAATCTCAGGTTGGACTTTGCAGAGTGCAAAATTATCCAATCATGAAGAAACAGATACTACATGTACTATTTCTAATTTTGTAAAAAATGAGGTTGTGCCTAAAACATTAGATCTGAAAATAGAAAATGAATCTGATAATGTGGGAAATACTAAAACTTTGCCAGACGAAAATGATGATGTTGTCAGGCTTCGTCCTAAATCTATTACCTCCCCTGAACATAGACGGGGAACAACACAGATTGTAAGCGATGCATTTGGTTTTCTAAAAGAAATTGATGATTTTGATGAAAATGGCAGTAGAAGGAGTAGTGGATATCGATCGTTGAATTATGCTGATGAAACCGTGAGGAATTCTTTGAATACAAACAAATCTGTGGATAAGAATGATACAAACATACCAGATGTAGGTAATCAGATAACGACGAATGATTTAAGTTCAAAAGATAACGGAAATATGGACCAGGAAGTAAATAAAGAAAAAGTCAAAGTGATCAAACGTCAGAAAAGTATGGATGAAGATCAGAACTCGGATGATTCCTCTGATGAAGATACAGGTAAGTTACCATTGAAACTTTTATTTCTAAAAAAGCATGAAAAAGTTTTATTTTTTAATTGTTTTTTTTGGATATGCAATAATTGTATGTAAATATGTTAAAAAATTTAGATTATAAGTAAAAATAATAATTTACAATATAACTATAGGACAAAAATATATATGTAATTTGTGTGCTGTTGCCAGAAAAATTGTAAATCAAGCCGAACAAACTCACAATTTTGCATGAAAATGCAACTTATTATAAAAACGATGAATAGAAAAATTAATATTTACTTACCTACCCAATCCATTATAGGAAAACACAGGAATTGTTGCTGAGTATTTAGTCAGACTTGTAGTTCACTCCAAAATTGACATTGGATGTAAATGTATTACATGTATAAACTATAACAAAATACAGAAGTTACTGCCAATTTGGTTCTGCATATGCGCATTTCGACAAATTATTTCTCTTCAGTGCAGATAAAATCAAAACATTTGGAAATCCATAAACCCAAATACTGTGAAAGTACTATTGTTCGTGGGGTTCCAATTTTCGTGGATTTTGTGGTTCCCTTAAACCACGAAATTCAGATCCCAACGAAATGTCGTTTTTGCATAGAGTTTAATGTGTAAAATTCAAAACCACGAACTTAAGTGCCCACGAAATAGTTATATTTATCAAAACCACGAAAATTGATGTCCAGGAATAAAAGTACTTCCACAGTACGTGTAAAACTTATAGAGAACAAATAACCAATAGAATCTAAATAGAAAAGCCAAATTTCAGCTAAGGACAGAGCTATGCATGAGGGAAATACTCCTTACTTTTAAACAAAATTTTGATACCGGTATACAAATCATACTATAAACGTGCAAAATCCAAATTGTTTGGAAAATGTCAATAATCTGGGAAACAAAACATTTCAAAGTAGTTTGATTATACAGGATGTAAAGTTACAAATTAAAAATTAAACATGGTCAATATACTTGGAAACACAAATGTGAATAAACAATGATAAATTTTTAGAAGATTGTTAGGTGGTTTATGCGTATACTTCCATTTATATATTTTTTTCCCTATTATGGTACAAATATTTATCCCCGCACTTTCGAAGAAAGTTCGGGGATAATTTTATACCCTCCGTCTGTCCGTCCGTCCGTCCGTCCGTCACACTTTTCTTGTGACTCAAACTCCTCCTACATTTTTGGATTTAGGGATTTAATTTTGTTGTAGAATT
>MJUU01062315.1:0-33171 GCA_002080025.1 Modiolus philippinarum
TAGATAGGGACTGACTCGAAAACCAAATTGAATAATTTTGAAAAATTATAATATCGTATGTTGATAAATTTAATAAAACGAAGGAGTACCTGCTTCTGATTCGTGCAAGGTCTTTCATTAGCTGAATTTTGTGTTAAGTGTAGGCTAAAGATTATTATATATATTTGATTCTGATCCTCAAAATGTTTTGAAAGGCCTCATGAGACTTGACCTCAAGGCGAAGAACCACAATTAAACGGTTTTTTATTGGTTGGTTTACCATGTTTTCGTGGAGCCTTTATCTCATGTGCATTAACTCCATATCATTTCATAGTTTTATTTGATTTTGTGTGCACTGAATAGGCATTAATTCTTGAAATGGTCATCTGCTGAACTTAACTTTAACGCTAAATCGGTATTCTGTCATTTCAGCATAACAAAATCTACTGTTTTATTATGCAACTTGGGTATTTTTTTAATTTCAATAACAAAATCTTTCAATCCAAACATTTCTAAGGATTGAAAAGTTTATCCAACCAAAAAACATTTTAAACTATTTAAGCTTGATTCAACATAAAAGAGTTTTAGACCTCCATCCAATCTAGACATAAATGTTTTCATACTTTATTTTTAATACTGCCTTATATAAGCTAATTTTCGACTACATCGGCAAACGAATACCGAAGCAAGAACGAGGAAAGGGGAAATTCTAAAATCACAAATCCAAAATCACGGCAATTCACAGCAACACGAATTGAGACAGTATAACAAAGACAAAACAAATAAACAAAAAAGAACAAGAACGTCACAAAACTAAAGCACTAGCAGTGTGAACCCCTATAAAAATTGAGGTATCATTAGGGGCTCCGGAAGGGTAAGCATGATCTGCTCCAAGCGTGGCACCCGTCACACTGCCAGTGAGAAGTCCCGTTTTGTCACAGTCGGTGTTAGTCAGTCCGGTAACAAACTCTGGATCTACCCAAAGATATCTCTTCTCATTTGTGAAATCGAAACATTGTAATGATCTGTTAAATCGTGGTGACGACCGTAAAACTTCTGTAGTGACAATTGCAACAGTGACTGAACATACCCTTGATGTATAAGTTTTGGAGACAGTAATTTCGCTCTGTTGACAAAATCGCTGTACAAACTACAGGCACGGCAATAGCAAATGAGTTGTGAAATGTACACGTCATATACCGGAGAAGTGGGAATATTACTGCTCAAAAACGGGAAGATTACTATTGGAGGTATAGGTCCAGGTATGATGCTGATGATGGTGTATCAGTGGTTTCTTTAATTTGGAGTTCATTTGGGTATATAAGATTAAGGTTATCCTTGAATTAAGGATTGTTCAATGAAAGAACATCGTCTATATAAAGGAAACTGAAATTAAAGGATTTGGCTAGCTTATTGTCTTTTTTCTGAACTAGCCCTCGTATGAACCTGGCTTCATACGAATAAAGAAACAAATCTGCTAAAAGTGGCGCACAATTAGTCCCCATAGGTATCCCTATTGTCTGCTGGAAAACTTGTCCTCCAAATTCTACAAATATGTTATCAATCAAGAATTCCAGCATTGCAATGATATCCTCCTCTGTATACTTTTTGTGTGAATCAGTGTGATGTTTAACAAAATATGCCCCATCTTTAGCCATCACTAAAAATGAATATCTTCTTTCACCCTTTTTATTACAGAAGAACGATGTATTAAATCCCGGAGTACTGACTTAAGCTTATCGCGTGGAAGAGTAATATAGGGGGTAGAAAAATCAAATGTTTTGACACTGTTAAAGTGGTTGAGTTCAGTTGAAGTTAGATATTCCAATAAGTCTTTTGAGTTTTTGAGAATCCACATCTGATTCACTCCACTTGTTGAGTATACTTTATCACTATATATCTTGAGGCCATCTTTGACTGCAGTAAGTAATGAAGTGAGGAGCTTTTGTTGTGCATTTGGCAGACCCAGCAACGTATCTCTGTTTGTAAGGGCATTTATGTAAAAACTCAAAAGACTTATTGGAATATCTAACTTCAACTGAACTCAACCACTTTAACAGTGTCAAAACATTTGATTTTTCTACCGATATTTTTTTTATTGTAATCCAAAAATTTATTAGCGAGATTCAAAGTTGCTAATATATCCCAGAACAAAATCTTGCAAATTTTCTTGTACTACAATATCTGCTTTGTCTTTTTAATGCTTCTGACTTCATTACGTGTTAAAGTTAGTACATCATTTGAAAGCTTATTTAGGTACCCAGTAGATACAAGGCAGGTTGTTGTTCTCTTCACTCAAACTGATACCAAAGGGAGACAATACTGATTTGTGATTGCTTAGTATGTCCTCCCTTGGTATGGTGGAGAGTTTGTATGTGGGATTGCCAAATGAATTGTCAATGCCCATCTCCTTCATTAAGCAGTCAATGTTATGTCTTTTGCAGATAAATGTGATGTTGTTTTGGACAAAATATTTAACAAAAACCCGATATTTTTTTTATTGTAATCCAAAAATTTATTAGCGAGATTCAAAGTTGCTAATATATCCCAGAACAAAATCTTGCAAATTTTCTTGAACTACAATATCTGCTTTGTCTTTTTAATGCTTCTGACTTCATTACGTGTTAAAGTTAGTTAATCATTTGAAAGCTTATTCAACAGAAACAGTGCATTTTTATAAAACAAATTTTTCAGACGTTAGCTTTCACACATACGTTAATAAATTTGAAAAATACTTTAACACTTATTTTCTTTTGAAGTTACAAGAATATTCCTTTTTGTTATAGTAATATTCAAAACAACAAGGTTAGATTAGATTAAACTGAAAAACTCGTAATATATACTAGTATGTTTCAGTACACTGTGCATAAACGAGTAGAAAAATAATTCACTTCGTAATTTGTGTACATTTAAGCATACTGATATCAACACGATAAATTCAGTTGTTACGCTTGAACGGTTGATAACAAAAATTTTAAATTATATAAAGAAAAATCTTGAATACGAGTATTAAGAAATCCGTTTTTTTGTTGTTGTTGTTGTCCGATTCTAGCGAAATCAGCAAATCTTTTGCGAACATTAAATTTCCTTCCAGTGTTTCAGAGCAAACGGAGTAAGAATTATTTTTTATCCCAGAGTCCACTGTTGACATTTATAGAACTAGCAGCTAAGTTTTTTGTCGGGTAAGAATGAGATGATTTTTGTGAAGGCCCTCCAAACAGAAGTTTAGTTGAATTTGCTTCAAATTAAAGAAATAACTCATACGCATACTACAACTTCGTACCTAGATTGACGAAGATGGACGTTTGAGATCTGAGCTTTATGACAAGTGTGATGATTTTAACTTTCAAATTGTGAACTTTCCCTTTCTTAGCAGCAACATACATACCTCTCGAACCTTTGGAGTGTACATTTCACGGTTGAATCGTTACTGTCGAGCATGTTGTTTCTACAGTGATTTTTTTGACAGAGCAAAAACACTGTTCCAAAAGCTGCTAAATCAGGGATTTATTCAACCTATCTTATTTTCATCCCTCAAGAAATTCTATGGCCGTCACCGTAACATTAATGAAAGATATAACGAGTCAGTGTCCCAAATGAAAGTGGAATTTTGAGCTAGATTCACGTCTACCTGGATTTGACTTTACTGATTTTGACATTTGCCTAGATGGACTCACTTACAGTGCGACGGGTGCCGTTAACAGAACAGGACATGCTTACCCTTCCGGATCAGCTGATGTCACTCTCAGTTTCATAGGAGTTCACACTTTGAGTGCCTTGGTTTTGAACGTGGTGTTTTTTTCTTATTTCTGTGCTCTGTAGATGTCTAACGTCATTGTTTTCTGTGTTCTGGTTTTTGCCATGTCTTAGGACTTCGATTTTTGTAAATACCACTCCTTTGTTCCTTCGGTGTTCTATTGCCGTGGATTCAGTGGTTTCAGAGCAGATGATAAAAATACGATCTCCCGTCAGTACCAATCTAAATGTATACTCGTTGCAACGGGCCTTTCACACGGAGCAAATAATGAGCAAATAATGAAAATGATGAGTTTCCCCATGTGGTTCAATGTGTATGTTCCACGCTGGCAATCTGGTATTTTATCGGATCGGAAAGAAATGAATATTGTGCGGTTATGCGTATATAAACTTGGATTCTATTGGCTGATTAACCACCTGCTAAATAACCATGTCCGCCCTACACAAGACGATCAATAATCAGGATTATGTAGTGTTTCACCTACATGTAGACCAAAGTCATTCAAAAGCGTACATATAAGAATTGTACATAGTTTACTTCCACGTAATGTAAAACTAATTTCAGCCTGATATTTACATTAAAAAATTAAAATGTGAAATACATCTATACTTGGAATAACATGTAAATTATATAAAATATTTTATTTGCATTCATTTTCAAAGGTTTTCGCTCCATGTATTACGAAAACGCCATGTAAACTTTATACAACATGAAAAATCAATACATCATTCGGCTGTGTATTGTCCAGAGGACGCGGACAGTCGATAGCGTTTATGTGTATAAACGTGTAGTTAAATGTAGGTCATTTTGTAATAATCGTTTTAATTAGGTAAACACAAACAGGTTTGCATCACCGCACAAAAATGTTATCATGCATTGAACCAACTAATATGATTATTTAGATAGTGTCGAAAATCGTTGAACGGCAAGCGACCTTCAGGTCGCGCCGTTCAACCATTTTCGACACTATCTAAATAATCATATTAGTTGGTTCAATGCATGATAACTTATATTATTTCTGAAGACACTCCATGCATCATTCCTGTAAAGTTTGGTTGAACTAGCTTCAGCTGTTTCAGAAGAAATCACCAAACTATTTGCCATAAGTGGTCAAATGTTAAACTATATGTCGTGCTTGCAGTCAAATTTTTTGTCAGAATCACTAGAAATTAGTGATCTTTGTAGGGACCCGTCCATACAATGTTCCAGTATATTTTCGTTAAATTTCCTTTCATATTTTTGTTTTTGTTTTTCCTGTACTGGATTTGACTTTACTACCGGAATTAACATGTTCAACATGGCGGATATCTGGTAAGAAGGAAGAGATACCGACTCTACTGGTGAATCTGAACTCACCCAAGTTGTTTTCATTGGGTCAGTATTGTTCATCTGTATGTTTGTCTTCACTTTTTTTCTTTTCTGTGTTGTATTCATGAAAGTCTTTCCGATGCTGCCATTTTCTACAGATTATTCGTTTTTAGACTGACGGTTGGGCTGTCACCTACTCTAGAGAAGATAAGAAAATGGTGATTTTTTAAAAGGGTCAAATGTTAAACTATGTTCGACGCCGGTAGCTATGTTTTTAATCGGATCGGAACAAAAAGAGAAATTTGTAGACGGCCTTCCATACACCATTTCTGTAAAATTTGTTTTGATTTGATTCTGTTGTTTCAGAGAAGATGAAAACTTAAAAAGCTCAAAGATGATGAACAGACGACAAAGGACGGACACCAAGTGATATCAATTTATAACACCGACCCTTTGCTTTAGGTGTTTAACTTTTATCTAAAAAAATACATTTTAATGTTAAAAGATCAAACTGATTATTTATTTAAAAAATATCATTTGTTCAATAAGAGAAAACGCCTTTTTCAATACTTTTGATATGATATCATACTCTGATTTTAATATAAAAAAGTCTCCTCCTTCTTATATTAGAACTTATTTTGAAATGTTAAGGATTTGGGGAAAAATCACAAAATATGCTGGTAATATATAAAAAACTTTGAAACTTCCCCAGATTATACGATTAAAGGTTTCACAATCATATTTAAAGAAAAATATTTTTTTAAAATGCATTGTACTCAGCTGATGCTTGTGGTTTGATCTCATTTTGAGAAAAAAAACATAAGCAATCTAAGCAAACACGCCATATTGATAATAAATTAGATGCTGTTGGGAAAAAATTTGCTATACCAGTTCTACGTACAATTATGACCTGAAAAAAAATCAATCAGATAGAGATAAGAAGATTTCGGAATCGTTTGAAATTTATAACATATAATCAAGCCAAAAAACAATACTTACAACTCTCCAACTCAAACACACAAGTTTGTCTGTCGAATGGAAAATCATGCAGGTTCATAAAACACGTAAAAGTTCCAGTTACTCTGAAATTAGGACAATAATCTGTCTTAACAAAAAAACAACCATAGAAATGGGAAAATAAATAAACATATTGACGGTTAACATTCCCGATTGACACATTAAATCCAAAGTATTCCATTATCATTGCATACTCTACATTTTTATATTTATTTCAAACGTTTCTAGTTGCACCTATCCTTGAAACGAATAAATCATTAAGCTGATTAAGATTCATGCAAGCCGTCATTTTTTCTCTTTTAAGTTTTTAAGCCTTTTTTTAATTTTCAATGTTCATTCCACTTTCGCCTTTAAGCTGTGGCCTATTTGTACCATTTTTATTTTGTAGCATTGCAAAAATTTTTATGTTATAAAATCAACTCAAGATAAAGTTTTACACAAGAGAAAGATATTCCTTTGATACAATTTAATAAACTTCAGATAACATCGGCAAACGAAAACCCAAGCAATTTATAATATCCATGCATATATATAGCAGTACCAACCTTAAACTGTAAGAGACTAAGCCTGATGGGTAAAGGAACATCATTTTATTCGGTAGTGTTACTTCATGAAAACGGGTTTCCATATCAGTCATAAATGATAAATCTGGAACCCAAATTTCTTTCTTGATTTCATTATCTAATTCTATCTTGTCCAGATCGTCTGGAGCATCATATTTTAAACGTGGATCTATCCACTGTTGTCTCAAATACATGCTCATTGAATATTTCTACAATTGACAAAGAAAAGCAATGCACAAACATGATACAAAAATAAAAGAACAATCTAAAAAGGATAATTTCAGCTAATTCTTTTTAGTGTCCATTACCATGAAATTCCAAATTCCAAAGTGTTGAATTATCTGAATTTTGTACGTTTCGATGAAAGAATTCTGATTTGTTTTGAGGTTTGTGCTATTGAAGTTTTTACTAAAGTGTAACATGTCTTGAGGTTTAACGTTAAATGTAGTTGTTAAGCATTATATGTCGTATGCTCATTTGCTAAGTAGTTTCTTAAGATACCTTAAAACACATAAAAAATGATAATAGATAATATAATTTAAAATATAAATATTAAAAAAGGGTATCTGGCCAAGTTTTGCAATGAAAGCATCAAAGACCATCTCCTAGCTTAACTCAAATCTTTCTCCTCAAAAATGGCTTAACATTGACATAATTGTAAAAGATAGTTAAACCATTTCACTGTTAATTCCCTAGAATATTCACACACCAAGTAGCCAGTACTTTGGTGATGGCCCGATAACCAATCTTACTTGGAAACTTGCAATATCTAAATTTAAAAACATTTTGTTTAAATCTAAGGAGTATCTCCATCGTGCCAAGCTCTGTCCTTTGCTCTCTTTCAGCTCGTATACATATTTCGGTTTATCAATTTCCAATTATTTTGATTTGATCTGCACTAAAGAGACATAAATTGTTGAAATGGTCTTATGCTGAAACTAAATTTACAGTTAATTTCGGTACTTTGTTATTTGTTATTCATCAAAAAGTCGTATACAGTAATGAAAATAAATTTGGTTTCTTGACCCCCACCCCACCCTCCTCCATTCTGAAGGAAATTGGATTTTTGTAGATTTCTGTACACCAATGATTCGCATTATGTAAACAGTATCCAGTGTCCTACCAGTACAAATTGAAATTTTTGTAAGGAAAAGCTAAAAAACTGAAATATCCTTATTTGTACTTGGACCATTCTAGATCCTAACAACGTTTAAAACACAATAAATTATATCAAAAAGATAGAATAAAATTAATTTCTGTAGGCTTTAAATCAGTAGGCTTTGAATCAGTTATATGACCAAACTTCTGTTTTGCGATATTTAAATGAGAAGAATAAACTCTATTATTTCCAGGTAGTTAAATTTTAGTTGATAGTGGAAGCAAACAAAAGACTATACAACAGCAACAGTATTAACTCCGATGGAAAAAAAAACATTATTATGTTCTTAACATCTTGTCATTGTCAAAGTTCTAACACATGTTGCAGTAAATGACCATTAATGTACTTTGAGCGTTTAATTATGTTAAAACCAATTAGATTTTTTAAAAAAAAACTCATCTTGCTCAATTTAAATGTGTAGAAAAATAGAGGTTTCCATTCTTTGTTCCTAAAGTGACTCAATACAATCAATAAAATTAGTGAATGTATTGGGGGAAAGATGTTGTTAAAACAAATCCGCATACAAAATATTCACCGCATATAAAATATTTTCATAGTTAAAAAATGCACAATAAATGCATAAATCAAATATTCAATATATAGAATTATGTCTTTACCTAAAATTGTTAATTTTCAATTTTTCTTTTTAGATAATCAAACATATTTTCAGCTCTGAATTTCAGTAATATCCACAGTTCTACTGATCAAAATAATCATAACAATCTGAATCAGCAGGATCAAGAATACCATAATACCATTAGTAAAAAATCAAGATAACTCAATAAGTCCAATTTCTATTACACTAAAGGTGCAAAATAGTCTTGTTGTATAATAGACAGCAGTTGATTTTCTTATTGTGTACGTGCACGTGTTTCAAGGAATAACCTCTAATCATCAGCAGCATTTAAATCAAATAATATGGAAATCGATTATTCCAAAATAGCCAGGAGGGGCAAAAAAATATAATAAAATCAAATGAAATGATAATAATAACAATAATAAAAAGAAATGAGTAGGTTTGTCCAAATAGGACTTGGTACTAGGATCTGTACTGGGATGATTCTATGAACTACTAAGTTTCTTTCGACTGAAAATGTGTTGTCTTAAAATAATTTTTGCGAGTATTCATCAACCGATGTTAATGAAGAATCTTTGAGATGTTCATCATTAGTCGATTAGACCAATACAATATAATTCAATGCTTTGAATCCGAAGTCTTAAAATTTAATTACAGGAAGCATTTTAACAATCTCTTTTGTTAACAGAGCAGGTCATACTTACCCTTAAAGAGAACCTGATATCACTCACTCTCAGTTTCATGGGAGTTCACACTGTGAGTGCCTTGGTTTTGAATGTGTTTTTTCTGTGCTTTGTAGCTGTCTAACGTCATATTGTTTTCTATGTCCTCGTTTTTGCCATGTCTTTGAACTTCGATTTTTGTAAATACCACTCCTTTGTTCGTTCGGTATTCTACTGCCGTTGTTTCCTAGCAACAACCTTACATTTACCACATGACTGCAACAATTATAGTAAAAGACAATTACCATGGCGACCTACTCAGTCACACATTTAACAGCGTTATGGTCATCTCTAATATATTTTCTGTATTTAAATTTAATAACGGTTTTTCTGTGTGTATTACTCCCTGTTTGTAAGGTGTAGGTTCCGTTTAAGAAACTATTCCCTATAACTCATTTTTCAATTCGATATGTTCGAAAGTGACCCAAATTAACTGCTTAGTGTTTTTCGAAGGTGACATAAATTAACTGTGTAGTGTTTTTATGCAAAATCGACACATCGCCCATTTCCCTTGTGAAATATATTGAATGATATTTTATTGTGTAATTTTTGAAAGAAGAGATGTTAAAATAAATGAAGTTGTAATAAAACACATTAACTAAAAAATAAATACTTTAGATAATTACATATTCTAATAAAGCATTAAATGTGGGTCAAAGATAATAATTGCTTCTCATACAGTTTAGACGTTAATTTAGTAAAACCATTATGACATACCATTTGTGCTTCATCAATTCCAAATATACCAACTACATACATTTGTACTTTAACTTCGACCGGTTTTTCTACAACGATATAAATTTTTAATTCTTATTGTTCAATGTAGATATAAATATCATATTTCCAAATCATCGATGACCTTTTTAATTATCTCTTATAGATTTTATCATTATTTTTTTAAGTAAATAGGTTTTCAAAGTCATTAACGTTTTTCAGTTTACTTCATTTTCAAAAGAAAACACTGGTTACCAATAATGGATGGTAAAGAAGGAGAAATACATGGTTAATAATGTATGAATTCAGAATCATTCATATTATTTTCCGCATGATATAAGTGCTTGCCTGAAAACCGATTTTATTTGAAAATTTGTAATATATAAATGAAAAAAAAAGTTAACAACTAAGGAGTATCTCCCTCCTGCAATAGCTCTGTCCTTGGATGATTTGGCTTTCTTATTAAATGCCTATTTTTAATTTGTTCTTTATCAGCTTTAACACATATTTCGGTTCATGGATTTCCAAATGTGTTGATATCATCTTCAATGAAGAGACATTTGTACTTTAACTTCGACCGGTAAAAATGCGCATATGTAAAATTAAATTCATCGTAACTTCGGTATATAATACTTATATTAAGATTTAGTCATATTTTTCATTAAATTGAATGAATATTCATGACATTATAACAAATTGTATCCGATGATATCATTATTGGGACATTTATATATTACTAGTATGATTTTACACGATTTTTAATCAAACTTATAATTTAAAGAAACAAAACTGTAAAATAAGTTTTTGACCAATTTCAACTATAGATAACATTTTTCCACATTTATTATCTCCCAATTTATTTGCCTTTTCCCCCTTTCTTACTAAAACACTTAACTTAAAAAAAAGCAAAAACTTGTTCCTATCAAGTTGATAATATACAATATAACACAAATTTTGCAATTTAACTTTTTTCAGTGATATTATAACACTCCATGCTAAACCATAAAAGTAATCTTTGACACATTCCCCGTTTAACTTCTTTTTCCTAAGATTTTCTGTGGTAAAATATCAATTTTTCATTTTGTAGTTTGATTTTAACAATGGAGTTGTGAAACTGTAAGATGGGTCAAGCAATCTTTACTTGTGTTACCAGTTTGGTAGATTGGTGGCACATTATGATTATATTAGGATAAGGTAAATGCTTAAAATAAGAAGAGAAACAGCATACTATATCCTGAATTCTAAACCTGCGCTTTAAACAACAAATTCATCTCGAATTCTCCATTTTTTTAATCACGTTTCCTTCAAAATTTTTAATCATTTATCCATCTTTAACATTAAGCATATTCCATTTTCAACTTCATTGTGAATGTCTTACGTTTGACAAACAAATATATTTCCGATGGTAGGGAATCCAAACAAATACAATTTGTACAAGTAACGGCAACCAAAAAGAGTATTTTTAGAATTATAGCTATACATACAGTTTCTTATATGTTTTCCATTATTTTTTTGTTTTAATTTTTGATTTTAGAATTTCCCCTATCTCCGTTTCCTTTTTACCTCACCTGGCTAAAGGCCATGTGAGCTTTTACCGTCACTTGGCGTCCGTCAAATTTTCACATTTTGACTATCTCCTCTGAACCACTGAAGCAAATTCAACCAAACTTTACAGGGCGGAACATAGTATAACATGGGACCCTATGGGAAAATGCACTACTGACACAACTGAACAAAACTGAACCAAACTTTACAGGAATGATGTGTGGAAGGTCCCTTACTTAGATTGCCGAAAATTTTCCGATCCACCAAAAAAAACATGGCCGCCAGTGTAGATCATAGTTTAACATGGGAACCTACGGGAAAATCATATATTTGCTATCTCCTCTAAAGCTACTGAAGCAAATTGAACCAAACTTTACAGGAATGATGTATGGAAGGTCCTATACTTAGATTACCGAAATTTTTCGAATCTAACAAAAAAACATGGCCGTCAGTGCAGAATATAGTTTAAAAAAATGGGACCCTTGGGAAAAGCATTTATTTGCTATCTCCTCTGAAGCTACTGAAGCAAATTGAACCAAACTTTACAGTAAAGATGTATGGAAGGTACTTTACAAAAATTGCTCATTTCAATTCGACTTGACAAAAAACATGGCCTCCAGTGCAGAACATAGTTAAACATTGGAGCCAGGAATGAGATAACCATCCTTTTAATCATCATCTCTGAAAATAATCAAGCAAATTTAACTTAAATTATAAATTATGCATTTTAATAGGATCAGACAAAAACGCGGGTGCTAATGAAGAACAAAGCTAAACATTTGACCTCATTGGTAAGAAAACTGTATGGCATAGAAGCATTTTGTCAGGTGAGCGATACAGGCTCAGTCTCTGAGCCTCTAGTTCGGTATTTGTTTGCTGATGCATTATTAGTATACGAAGTACAAAAATTTCGTCAGTTAATAATTGATAGATTATCAATAATTGATGGTTTTATACCAAGATTTCCAAAAAGCTCTACATTCTTGAGGAACATATACATAGAGCAATTTTCCACAGAACACGTACACTGTCCAGAAAATAACAGCATACAATGATTTTACTAGTACCAGCTTAATGACTGACAGATGACACGCATGGATGTTTATTCTGTTTTATAACATTCAAGTCATGACTACTCTTTTTTTTCATTTTTACTCAATACGTGGTTGCTTTACTCATTACGTTGTTGATAGTAATAAACTATTGGTATGCCACTATACCACTGTCGTGTACGTGTGCAGGATTGGACAAAACAAGATGGTGGACAATATATGTCGAAAACGGGTAGGCATGAAGAAATATGCATTTTCGTTATGTATACGATGTTCTTTGAATAAAATAACATACTCTTGCGATCAAGAGGGTCTTGCTTTGTTTATTATCTGTTTATGACATCGCTAGTACGTACATTTGAATGTTTATTCTTCGACGGAACACCATGGCATCTCTGCAATTTAGTTCGAGGCGGGTGATAGAGTGTATTTTCCTCTTTTCACGTATTTTCAGACTCCGATTGCTTGGGACAGGGACCTAGATTAAATCTTTACATCAAGCTCTATTCGCTCTGACAAGATTTGCTCATCTATGTGCTTTATTTACATAAATATCCGAAGTTAAATATTTGTTTATGTGCAGGATTGGACTTGTTACCTTATAACCAAAATTGTGCAGGATTGGACATAGATTTTGGTTCAGGATTGGAATTAAAAGATCGGTCATATTGGGAAAAACTCGGTTTCTGGTTCTTTTTATTTGTATTAGTGGAATTTCAATACAAGTTATGTAATAATTTTTCAAAGAAACGTAGTTTTGGGTATGCGACGGAGCATGCCCGTTTATGAATAGAAGCATTCGTATCGAAACAAGTTTGTAACATCCTCCATTAGCTGCGCTAGTACTCCAGTAGCTTAGATAGTAGAGTACTGTTCTGTCGTCCTAGTGGTACCGGTATCGAATCCCATTCTGGCGACAGGTGAATTTTGTAATTAAATTCATGCTCTCCAGCTACAGGTTTGTATGTTGTCTGTCATGCCTAAGGCCTTGACCTTTTTGATGCCTCAAGGAAGGAGATAATAGCATATGAAAATGATGCAATGTTTATATAGCGTAACTTTGACCTTTGATCATCATGGCCTGTTACATTTTGGCTATACATAACCTTGCATAGTATGCCGTGTTGAAAAATCACATCACTAAGCCTCGTCTTGACCAATTACCTCTTTAAAAGTTAAGCTTGATCAATTTGTCTGTGAATAACAAAAACCGAAATTACTGTTAATTTATTTTCTTTTAATGCGCATTTCGACAACTTATGTCTCATCAGTGCAGATCACATCAAAACTCTTGGAAGTCCATTAACCGAAAGCATATTTAAGCTGATACAGAACAAATAATCAAAAGGATCTAAATAGAAAAGCCACAATTCAGCTAAGGACAAAGTTATACATGAGGGAGATACTCCTTAGTTTTTTACAACATTTTTTCAAATTTAAATATTGTAAGTTTCAATACAATTGGTTTTTGGGGTCAACATGCACCGAAGTACTGACTACTGGGTTAATTGATACCCTCGGGGACTAACAGTCCGCCAGCAGAGGCAACGGCCCAGTGGTAATAACTACCAAAATACCGAAGTCACTGTTAATTTATTTTCTGCATATGCACATTTCGACAACTTATGTCTCATCAGTTCAGATCACATCAAAACACTTGAAATAATAGCTTAACACAATATCACTTAAAAGATAGATAGATGTATTCACCACAGATAGGCGACGTGTCGCTTACTAGAATCTTGAAAGCAATCATTAAAATATAAAGTAAGTAAAATCTTGTCTACTTTGTTTCCGGAACACTGGTTAGTGCCTGCTTCATTGATCGACGATCGGTATGCTTTTTAGCAATGTAATGCTCGGCTGTATCCCCACATTTATAATTGTAAGAACCCGTTCACTTCATCAACGGCATTCAGTCATAATTATACAAAAGCGCATGGGCTTATCGGATTATGTAAGTGAACATTTTAAGGGAAAGACCCGATGGGAAATTCCTGACTTCATATAATTGGGTCTGATTTACCATGCAATATCAATATGATTGAAGAAAGAAATACGAAAATGTGTAGGTTCTTTGAATAGTTGTGGAAGGTGTTGGACAGCTCTGTATTCAATGCTTACTATAAAACATCCGTAATCAGTAAATAAATAAAAAAACACTGTAGAAACCGGAAAGTCTAATCCCGGTAGACTTTTTAATTTAGTGTAAAACTTATTTGTGAGTGTTTTGGGTGCAGCTGGCCTTTGATAACTGGAATTGAAAGTAATACGTGTATCCATTACACATCATAAAAATGGTCCATTAGTTTTGACAATCAACCACTGCCAATATTGTCCATTGCATCACATAACAAAGTGCTCCCCTTAAAAATATACGGACAATCGTACAGTGCAGTGAAGCTTTAAGTACATGGAGTTTTGGTGCCGAAATATGCATACAAAAGATCAGCAGAAAACTGAGGGATCGAGGTGAAAAATCTTTAACTTCTAAGGACAGCGCCGAAATTAATTCATAATAAATATACATGACAATGACCTGCTTAGTGGACAGACTCGACATGTTTTCGCATTTTTGTAAAATCTAATGCATCGAAAGATAAACATCAATAAAAGAAACGTAAAAGCAGTTCTTGATGCCAAGTATGAAACAAAAAGTCCAATCCTGAACCAAAATCTATGTCCAATCCTGCACAATTTGGGTAAAAAAGTAATAATTCCAATCCTGCACATAAACAAATTTCTAACTTCGGATTTTTATGTAAATAAAGCACATAGATAAGCAAATCCGGCCAGACTGAATAGAGCTTGATGTATAGATTTAGTCGAGGTCCCTTTTCCCAACAATCGGGGTCTTAAAATATGTGAAAAGAGGAAAATACATTCCCCCACCCGCTTCAAACTAAATTGCAGAGATACCATCGTGTTTCATCGAAAAATAAACATTCAAATGTACATACTAGCGATGTCATAAATAGACAATAAACAGAACAAGACCTTCTTGATCGCAAGAGTAATTTATTTTATTCAAAGAACATCATATACACAAAAAAACGAACATTTCTTCATGCCTACCCGTTTTCGACATATATTGTCCACCATCTTGTTTTGTCCAATCCTGCACACGTATACGACAGTGGATCATACATCATTTTGTGATGATTTTAGTTTCAAACAAGTTGCATTGCTATTAGATATTTCGTTCCCTTTCAGTGTATTGTTCCGTTACCGGAAGAAGGTCAGAAGTTACCCACTAATTAACGTATTCAAAGCTTAGTTAATTGTTTAAAAAGTATCTCTAAACCTTAGATATATTCAGAATTGTCTGTTCGCATCAGTTTAAAGGTTATTTAGCCAGAATACACTTCAGTTTTAGGTCTTGTATACTACTTTCGTTTTCGCCTATTTTTAGATTGTTTACATGTTTCTATCGATAGTAGTATACTTTGCCACTTCAGGTCAAATGTATTCCAACCCGTAGTTGCAAAAATACAGTTTCATCCTTTAGATGCTTGATAATAGTAAATGATGTGCTTTTCAAACATTTTGGTGGTAAAGACTCTTGGTATCGTCCAAGATAGAGATAGACTCGTCCATGTGTAGTATAAAACCCAGTGATCTTCAGTTTATAATCAGTCTGTATGTGACCCATTGCCGTAGGTGGCCAAAACGAGAAGACAAGAGTTGTAGGTAAGATATAAGGCGCAATTATGAATAAGAATTGCACTGGCTTCCCTGAATAAGGCTAAGCCGAGGTTTCAATAAAGTAATTAACAGTGAGGTTAAAGCACTGAGCAGTGGAAGAAGACCAGGAGAATACCAGCAGAGTAAGCAGTGACAGCTGAAGCAGTGCATGATATCTCTATCTGTATTTTGGATAATAAGCAGTATCATTCGTCCAAATCTGAGCATTGGAAACGAGCAGTGCTCTGCATAAGTTGATTGTTGGCCCACTGCTTTGATTCAATTATTCTAAACTTGTGTCCTTCTGTATACGGAGAAATAACTCATAACGATACCCAGCTTTTCTATAAAGAAGTTCATATCGGCGGAACGTTACAATTTTAAGCAAAAAATATTGATAGGTCAATGTGGCCATTTTTGAGATTTTAACGCCTGAAATTTTGCCGGGAAATCGAACTTCTCTAGACTTGTCATTCACTTTGCATTAAGGCATTCAACCTTTGAAATGAAATGAAGTAATATCAAGAATTTCAGAAGTCTATTGAAGATGTAAATTATCTTATTTTGAATTAAAAAGTGGGGGGTCAGTGTGCAAAATTTTTTAATGCATCATGGTGGATAAAATAAGAGAATTCCGAAAGTCAGAGACAGTTTCAAAAACATGAGGAGTGACCATCCTACACAAATTAAGTTATAAATACCACTCCTTTTAGTTGATGGTCGTTATTAAGCATACCTTAGACAATGCTATATTATCTGTTTTGTGGCTTTGGTGTACTATAAAATTTTAACGAAGTTTTGATATTTGTATTGTATTAAGGCAGTGTATTTATGCAGTTTTCATCCTATTATAAACTCTTCTGTTGTTCATACCATTTTTGTGTTAGCATGATTGTTTCGTTAGAGTTTACTTGTTTTGGGTTGATGCGTACTGAGAGATTTACTCCGAATCCTCTCATTTGATATTATTTAATGCAAGTTATTTTAAGAGACATGGTTTATCATCCTATTTACAGAGTTATTAAAAGAATTAAAGACTGATTCCATTGGACTGAAAATTGATACTACCTCTGCGTGTGTCTTGTGATAACAAGGAACATTTACAATTAACATGATTAAAACAGTGCTAAAATAGGAAGGAATTACTTTGAAATGAAGAACCATCCATGTCAAGAAAATTTACGCAAATTTGAATGCAGAACAATTTATTTTTGAATAATTATTCTCTTGGCAGTCTTTGATTATCAAAATTATGTAACTGTTGTAACACGATATGATCATACAATTATGATAAGTTAAGTTTAAGACTGACTTAATTATCTGAAGTATAGTATTCTGTTTAACGGAAAGCTAGAACTGTTCCATGCTGGAAAAATACAATAGAAAATCCGATAAAAAATAAGAAAATGTAATACACAATATGATAAAACCTACTGTCATTTTCATAAACAGTATGCTTTACGTATTGTAGGAAACTTCTTTTTTATGTGCATCATAAATCGACTGTTCATAATCATAGAAAGTAGTACCTCGGTTGCTCCACGACAAATTGAAAGGTCTTTCCCAAAGTCGCGTGATAATGTTTTCATCATTAATTGTCATGAATTGTCTTAATTTTCTAAAACTTATTTTTTTTTAGATAAAACCAGAATTCGAACCCTAAGATACAATTTTCACGATTTACACTTAGTTTTAGAGCATACAAATAATAAAACAAATATCGAAGGTTACCTGCCATATAAGCGTGAAATCTGTCATGTAATAGTTGGCTATTTTCGTTGAAATGATAGGGAAAATTAGCGAATGTTAACTAGAGTTTTATTTATTTTAGACTACACCAGTTAAGGATTCTTTCAAATTTTATGAATTAACTAATATACTTGCCTTGAATTTGCATGAAAATAAATTGGGGGGTCACTTATGTGTGAGTAAATTTTGTTTCGTCCTTCCCATGTTGTCTCCAGAATTGACATGATTGAGATTTTTTCCCTTCCTGCCTTGTTGCAGACGTTTTGTAAACAAATCCACAGAAAAAAACATCCGGCAGTGAAGAATTATATTTAATAGTAAAACCGTTGGAACATAAAACAAGAATTTTTTTAAACAATGCGCCAAGAATTTTACTTAGTACAATCCAATGGCGCCGATATTTTGATGTTACTGCCTAGGATGACAAGAAATTGATTAATTTCACCGATGACATTTACTGATCAATTTTATACACATATTTGACAAAAAAAATAGTGATATTATTATTAGAGATTTTATATTTGATTTAAAAAAAAAACAGCTTATTAATTTTTGGCATACTTCATCTTCAGACTGAAAAAAACGTTAAGTGCAAGAAATTTGTAAATAATTGCCAAAGGAATTTTTTTAAGAAAAGAATAACTCCTTTTATATCTTTTACAAAATAGGATGACAGAAATGTTAATTGGAAAAAGGGACTATTCTTTAACATTTCAGACTTTACCGTATGTGTACTATGTACCTTGTTTCAACAAAATATCATTTCAGAAATAAAAGGGAGGTTGTAATGATTTTTGTTAAATCCCCATACAGTTCATGCAGTTTTAACTTCAGTTCTACAATCTGCTATATTATTCTTTTAACTTACTGATGAGGCAAAAGTTGTCGAAATGCACATGTGCAGAAAATAAACAGTAAATTCGGTATTTTGTTATTCATTTAATTGTTTATGGTAATTCATTATTCAAAATATTTGCCCATGTAGCTCTTAAAATTCGTAAAGCAAGTGAACTGAAACCGTTTGTATCGACATATTAATAGTTGATAATCTTACTAATGCTATTAATTTAAAAGCTGGCAATTTGTTAGATGTGATTTCTATTTTTTATTACTATATATGCTGATGATTTCATATTGCTGTTTTATCAAGGTTTTCTCACATTGCATGTTTTGAGAACTGACATCTAAAATGGTGCTAAGTCCGAGTTTCCGAAAGTTGGGTATGCTTTTGTGCTTGTTTGGTCTCTCTGTATTGATATTTTATTAAATTTTTGCCATTGTCGTCTTTTCCTATACACAGTACGAATTTCGATTAAAACACACAATCTCGGAGCAATACCACTTATTCAGCCAATCAAAGCTTTTGACATACGTCTCAAGTATTGACAAGTATTTTATAATCTAATTATAAATTTGAATTCTTGTGCCTTTTAAAATATGTATGGGATAAAATAAATGAAACACTCGTTTGAACATTGAAATATCAGGATCATTTTAAGGACAAGGTAATTTGATTACATAGATCGTTTTCGGTTAATGGACTTCCAAATGTTTAGGTGTTATCTGCACTGATGAGACATAAGTTGTCGAAATGCGCATATGCAGAAAATAAATTTACAGTAACTTCGGTATTTTGTTATTTGTTACCACTGGGCCGATGCCTCTGCTGGTGGACTGCTAGTCCCCGAGGGCATTCACCAACCCAGTATCCAGTACTTCGGTGCTGACCCGAAAACCGATTTTTGTTGAAACTTGCAATATCTAAATTTTACAAAAGTTTTATGAAAACTAAGGAGTATCCCTCTCATGCATTGCTCTATCCTTAGCTGAATTTTGGCTTTTCTATTTACATCCTTTTGGTCTTTTTGTTCTCTATCAGCTTTTAAACGTTTTCGGTTAATGGACTTCCAAATGTTTAGGTGTTATCTGCACTAATGAGACATAAGTTGTCGAAATGCGCATATACAGAAAATAAATTTACAGTAACTTCGGTATTTTGTTATTTGAATACCGGTACTTAAGGGTTTTCTGGTTTTTGACCGTCGGGGCTCTATTAGCAGGCATTAAAGGCATGCTGAAATTTTGATATGACGTAGACGAGATGTGTGCCATTTGGATAATTAATGTATAATTACAAATGTGAACCTAAAAGATGATTGGCCAGACAGATTTGAAACGAGGGAATTCATTTGAAAATGTTAAAGAAATGAATTAGTGGTTTCTTATCTCCAAGGAAAAGCAACAAAGGTTACTTGCTTTGTAAAAAGGATTTTAATTCTGCATGCTAAATGTGTCTGGGCCACAGTAACTTTCTATTCAATTAGAGATAGGCCAGACATAATTACAATATTATCTTGAAATACATTAAAATGAAATATGATAGTTTGCAATATTTTTTAAGGGATAATTCAAGTTTTCCTGCTTTTGAGTTTTAAATACTGCCTAGGTGTACGTTAGAGAGAATGATAATTAAAACAGACATTGTATAAATAACAGGGGACTCATTACATTCGTCTGTACATGAACTCGTTTACAGATGTTTGGATAGATTTTTTATAATTAATGTTCGTCCTCATCAACCTTTTAGATTACGGCCATTCTAACCCAATAGGAAGGTACTTTTGGAACCATCTTAATATTTGAACATGGACATGGTGTTACATAATAAATTTATGTTACATGTCTTAATAGTTATAATATTCGTGAAACATATTTCGACAGCGACATAACAGTGATTGATTCCTATCTTTTGGATAGTCATTGTATATTTCTTAAAAGGGTCGAAATATGTTTCACGGATATTATAACTAGATCTATATAATTCAAATTGTAAATGCAACGCTGAATTTCATTGGTAAACGTCATGAAATACCAAAGAAGTTATTTTTTCGATAAACGCTTCTTGCCCATGAATACACTCCAAGGTTAAAAGGTGCATGCAGTATACGGTGACGTCAAATTCTGTGATAACATTGGTAAAACTGCAAAGAATTGGAATTAAAAGAATAAAAGTAATTTATTAGGAGTTTATAAATGTGTAAACGCGGCCTTTCACTCATAAACTTTACATAAAGTCATTCCGACTTTATTCAGTTTGCGAGTGAGTCGGCCGCGTTAACACATGGATAAACTCCACGAAAATTACTTTTATTCCTATATAAGACATGTCGCATTAATTTTTGTAATCTCTTAATCTTAATCTGCCACCTGTTTATATTGCCCTTATCTTATGATTTCATTATACCAATTTTTCTTCAAATTGACTGGATAATTTCCCTGTGATCTTTCATATGTTGCAACAGTCTTCTGTTAGTCTTTTCGTTTTTCAACGGATGACAACGACTGGAATAACACTTTGCCAGGTTTTGTTTTTTGGACAATCCCGCATCCATGAATAGATTGATGGATATATGGCTGTAGCTTTGTTCGACATCCAGCGATGAATACCACACGAACCAATGCAGGGGCCGTCTAAAATTTGCTCATAATGTAAGGTATGAGCAGAGTTTATTACTGATGCCCCATGGTAACTTCAAGATGAAAAGCAGCAATGCGGGTGTCGAGCCTTTGCTTTGTTTTTCTGTGTGCTTTTAGAGACTTTTTCGTATGTGCATTTACTTCATACCCATTGATTGTTTATGCAATCAAGATTAAAACGGTGATTCAAAACATCAATGAACAAAGCGTTTTTGCAGGAGTAATTTTAAGCCAATTTTAAGATTTGATTTTCTTTATGTTTTTTCCAGCACCTTACGTTTTTCAAGGGCTCCCACCTATAGAGCTATACGCGAATGCCTTCTCAATGCGGGATAATGAAGTCATAATACGGAATTCCTGGCCGTTATCTATTGTTGGCAAACTGCGTGGAGAAATGCAACACTCTTTGTGGTATATGGATCTTTTTTTATTTCTCGATGCAAAGTCAGATTTATAGAGGGTCATATATGCTAAATTTCCTGTCTTTTCTCCTTTGTCCTGTTTTACTTTGGAATTAATACGCGATGCCATGGTTGTTTTTCCACCTTAATTTCTGTTACAGAGGAAAGTTTAAAAAGACATAAGCTACCTTTACAGAACATAAACATTATTCGTTTTAGGTGGTGTCCATATGAGGCCAATGGTAATACCAAAGCTAGAATTAAGGAGAGTCATGTGCACTGGAATAAGTTAAATATGAGGGATGCAACCACTGAATTAAGATTTTTACAGCCGCAGTTTGAAGTAAAAAGACAAGACTACAAGAGCAGTTGAGAATTTCAGACCCAGATAGAGAAAAGGGAGAAGAAAGCGATGATATCCATGAAGTCAGTTGTGGTTGAGACCGCAAGTAAAACAGAGAAAGTTGAATAAGGCACCAACGCCAATGCTAGCGCCTTTCAGACCACGGAGGGACCAATCTTCTTTGGGTACAGAATTCGAAGCACCTATGTCAATGAAATTATTGACACCCGAAGAAAAAAATATTTATGGTCACGCCAAATGATCAAAATGAACACAATAAAGCACACGTATCTGGTGTTTAAGAAACTGAGGTGAAGGTAGGTGTTCATGAACAACCTAAAAAGGATGTAAGAGGGTTAGTAGGGTAGAGGATGATGCAGACCAGAGTTCAGTTATGGAGATTGTGGAAGTTCGAGAGTTAGTGGAGATAGAAGAAAGTGATATAAGTAAGGGAACTGACAATAAAATTGTTTCGCTTAATTAATCAGAGCCTGACGAAATTGATGGCACGAAACCATCCGAAGAAATTGATGGCATTAAGCCAGTCCAAAATGATCTCCCTCTTACTGTAAAACTTAACAAATCGTCCATATGGGAAGATAAACGAGTATAAACACCTGATTTTCCGGAAGCAAAAACAAATGAAGCCCCCAGGTAGCTCCTTTATCCCACTGTCATCTGATAATAACACTGAAGAAGGTACTAATTGGCATAATTTGAAAAGAAAGCCGAGGCGTAGTGAGCAGTTCGGTTGCGACTGGGTACTCCGGATTTCTAAAAACCAAACGGTGTGAATTGCCGGACAGAATTGTATAATGTCTAACAAGTCTCTATGTTCATGTTCCAGAGCTTCCGATCGGTCGTAGAAAGAATATAGATACGCAGAGAGGCAAATTGTATACATGAAAATCAGTAATGACAGATACCAAGATCAGAGTACGTGACAGAAATAAAAAGACACAAGTAAAGTGGTTCTCAAGTAGGTAGCAGAAAGTGATGTCCTGATGAATTATTCTATGGCTTGACGGTTGAATATAAATTGAAATAAAAATATATGTTGCGAGATAGCTGAATGTTAGATAATAAAGCCTGTGTAGCTATCGTACAGGGTGAAACAACGAAGAAAAATATGAAATAAAATTACAATCTAAAAGCAAACTACAACAGAGAAGAGGCCCAAATTTTCGGAGTTAACTCCTTTTGCCAGGGTGTAAAGAGAACAGATACATCAACTTGGATCAAGACACGTGTCAACACTATCTTCTCTTAAACTCAAATATATGCCCTATTATAATTGGAATATTCAAAATACGAAAGAAAAAGAAAGCATTTTTAACGATCAGTTTTTAATCAATATATAACTAATATATTAACAATTCGACTTCCCATATAAAAATGTTTCCGTCTAGCTTAAATCGCTATGATAACTCTTTGACCAATGATACAATAAGCAGGTAAAACCCTGGACTTTGTATGTCTGAATTTAGAAGTATGCTTTGAAGACTAAGAGATTTTAAACTGTGTTAAACTGATTCAAATCATGTTTCCGTTAGGCACGGAAGATTGTTTTAGAAGGGGGCTCGAAAAAAAATTTCTGGACCCAATTATTACTTAAAACACGTCCCTGACCAGCACCTGGACCTCACCCTGTCCATGAGAAAAAAAGCCCGGCTCAACAAAGTTTCCTTGCATAGTGTAAATGGCAAAAAAGCCTGGACGGTGAAGCGAGCAAATAAAAATTTCCGCCTCAGGTAAAATTCCCCCACACCGAAAATTAAATGGTCCGAGCCTTAATAAATACATAATTAAAAATGTATTCATTTTTATAACAATAAAATGAAGCATTCAAGTGTAGCTATATAGTACAAAAACAAAAGTTTATGATGTATTTTTTGGGGCAAAATCAAAATATATATAAATTGATTGATTAGTTAGAATTTAACGTCCAGTGAGCAACATTTCAGTTATATCAGAACGAGAACAATTTCAACAATTCAAACAATTTCAAGTAAAAGAAGAAAGAAATCAAGCTGGAAGGTACAACCTTGGCAACGAGTTTTAATTGCCACTGGAAAAGTTGAGAAATTGGTATCTGGGCAGGAAATTTAGCCTTCTATACATGTACGAGACCCAGTAACTCTGCTCTACTTAGAAAAATATAGAAGGGGTCTTAATACTGCATGGAGGCTACAATGGTTCGCGGCCAGGCTTTCCGTACGTATCATGACCTGACTGCCCCGCATAGACAGGATATTCTCCTATTCACAAGCTGGGGGCGCGCCACGGTTGCTTTGTACCCCGAGCCCCTGAAAACCGATTCAGGTGCTGGGAAATATATACAGATAAAACAGATGTGGACCTATTGTTGTTAATAGTCTCCAACCAAAATATATAGATTTTATTGGGAAAAAATATTTTCGTATTAGTAATTTCGAGCCAAACCTGAGATTTACTTCTTATATATTTATTCCGGCGCCTTAAGGTTTGCTGAAGCTCCACCTATAAGGCTGTGGGGAGCGTCAAAGGATATTTGATAGGCGAATTCGCTGCCTATGCTGGGTAGTCTGGTCATTTTAATGACCTTTTCTCTGTATTTCTCGATACAACGGCAGAAAGCTTGAGGGTGTATACAAGGCAAAAGGCGAAGCATTGTATAAAACTGTAGAGAAACATAATTCTCCATACAGTATACAGCCTCGTTCTGTACGTTCCGAAAAAGAGCAGTATCTTGAAGCGGTATACGAGGTTAAATTTCCTGCTCCTATCCATTTTTCTTTTCATTTAAGTGGCAGAAAAACCTCATTACCCCGGTAGTGTTTTTTGTTTTTGTTTTATTTTTGTTTTTTGTTTTTGTTTTTGTTTTTTTTGTTTTTGTTTTTTTTTGTTTTGTTTTTTTTTTAGTACAATTGTTTCTTAGTTAGTTGGATGACTCTTTTTTGTCCTGATACAGCAGAAATATTGCAAATTCGGCACATAAAGGTTAACTTATCGATCAATGGGTTGGTGTTTTTACAGTATGAGATGTGTACCATTCTAGTGGTACTAATTATTGTTCATGTTATACGATATAGTGAATAACTAAATACCGAGGCTAAAGTACCAAAATTGTTAATTTAGTTTCTGCATATGGACGTTTTGACAATTAATGTCTCTTCAGTGCAGATCAAATCAAAATATTTGGAAATTCATATACCGAAATATGTGTAAAAGCTGATAGAGAATAAATTACTAATAGGATCTCAATAGTAAAGCTAAAATCAGAAAAGGACAAAGGGAGATACTCCTTTGTTTTGAGCAAAATTTTGTTAAATTTAGATTTTTCAACTTTTCAATTAAAGTTAGGTTTCCGGCCAGCACCGAAGTACCGGCTTCTAGATTGGTGAATACCCTCGGGGACTAATAGTCCACCAGTGATTGTTTTTAAACGCGTTCTGTGGTCATCTTCATTTCAAAGTATTTTTATTTGGTTGGACGAAAACTAGGGATTTATGTACAAAGACTGCAGTTTTCGATCAAAATCGGTCATTTGAGGTTCAATTGAAAACAGTTTTCATCAATGAGAAAAAAAACGAAAAATAGAATTGGATTTTAAAAGTTAATCCCATCAGACACGGACACTGCATTTCAGAATTTAAGGTAAACTGGTTGAATCCGTATCGAGCACAATTCTGTTTTTTATATTCAACTGTAGTAAATGAAAATTTGATCTTATATTGATTACCTATTTTATATTTTAAGTTAGCATTCTAGTGAAATTATATTGAATGTACATGAAACCAACACAAATGTTAGATGATGTTGTCTTAAAAATATATTTTCTATCAAGACCCGGCAGGGGCTCCGTCTATAGAGCTACCGGCTTATCTCCAGATGATGTATAGGGGAATGCCCTGCTCTGCGGGGTAGTCTGGTCATAATACGGAAAGCCTGAAGGCGAGCCATTGTAGACGAACTGTGTTGAGAAACAACACGCTCCACGCAGTAAAAAGAACCCCTCTATTTTTGCTAAGGAGGGCATATTCACTGGGAGTCGTAAAGGCTAAATGGATTACCCGTTTGTCCCCCTTTTCCAGTAGCAATCAAAGCTCGATGGTCCGGTTGCCACTTCCACTTTTATTTCTTATTTTACTTTTAATTCTTTTTAATTGATGAACTTGTTCTCGTCCTGATGCAGCTGATATATTGCACAGTCGTGTATGTGACCATTTCGGGGTGCACACGAGCATCAAATTTTCAATTTCAAATATTTTATTGATAATAAATCAAATGGATCGGATAACATGCAAAGCCTATGTATATCCTTTCCCAAAATAAGATTGAATAGTAGAATAAAAAAGATAACAGGAAACACCTACAATGGCCGAAAAACATAGCCACATGCCACAAAGTAAATAGGAACTGCACAAGAAAAAAAACACAATGAAAATACAAAAGACAAACGTAAACAACGATAGGAACTCGGGACAGCCGGACTTGGTACCGGCACTAGCAAAAGCCAGCGGTAGGGTTAAACCGGTTTATGGGTACCCAAACCTCCCCCTTCTCTGTCCGGTTTCCCTTAGTATAAAACACATACGAATAAAACCCATACAGGTAGACTACCAACTCCATGACCACAATCTAGAAAAGAAAAATGGGGAAACAAAACGTAATTTTGAAAGATGGGTCAAGGAGTGCTCGCCACTAAACTGCCGGCTAGCTCAAGGAGCCTAGTCTGCTGGTAAAACACTGTCGCACTGAATATATACATTTATCAACAAGAATATAAAAATAGAATATGAGAGCAGCAAATGTGCTGGTCTTAGGAGGATTTAATAGCAATAGTGTTAATATTTAGACTAATATTTAATTTACAAATCTCTGTACTACAGAAACCAAAAGTGTCTTCAACGGAAAGTGGAAGTTGGTGGTTTCAATCGAAGTAATTTCCCCCAGAGTACTGCATTTTTCGTTTTAAGAGTTATTTGAATACACACAAAATAATTACATTTTTGATTCTAGGTTCAATGTTAAAATATGGAAAATGTACTAAAAAGGTAATGATAAGTCTGTCTTATAAAAAGAGGGGATACTTACTCAACTGGTGCACATGTTTTAATTTGGGTCTGTGTTTTTCATCTGCTTGTTTCCTTTTTTCTGGTTCCAACTTATGTCTTTCAGTCTTTGTGTTTCCCATGTTGACTGTCTCTGTATTATTCTTTGTGGACTGGCTGTAAAGTTCTCACTTACTTATATGTTCTTTTTTGCAATGCTTACTTGTATTGGTATGAAAAATCTGTATTTCCATGTTCTATTTTGTTAATAGGACTAAAATGTCTATTTTACTTAATATCTATTCCTTTGTTTTGGTTGGGAAATGTACAATACAACAAATGTGCAGGATATGAAAACTCTAAATTTTATATGCGAAATATGGAATAAAAAGAGAGAAAAACATCAGTAAAAGAAGAAAGAAACAAAAGTGGAAGGGATAACCAGGGAAACGAATTTTGATTGCCCTGGAAGAGGGGTGAAATGGTTATGGACAGGAAATAAAGCCCCCTAATATGAGTCCCAGCGACTGCTCTCATTAAACAAATATAATATAGGTCTTTATACTGCATGGAGCGTGGCAATTCTCCACACAGTTTGGCTTTAATAGTTCGCGGTCAGGCTTTCCGAATTATGAACTGACTACTCCGCATACACAGTGCATTCCCCTATCCATCTGGGGACGCGCCCGACAGTTCTGTAGCCGGGGCCACTTAAAACCGTTTCAGGTGCCTGGCAAATTCTTAAAATTAAGATAAATTATACAACTGTCAGTAAGGAAAGTTGATAAGGATAAGAGATTTATATTATTAACCCTTTTTTTTTGGTTCACCTTAATTTTTGAACTACGATTTCCGTTCTTAAATATATTTGCCATTGCCTTTTCTCATTGGCTAAAACTATATTTTTGTAAATAAATAACAGTGTGAATAACAGAATAATAAATAACTGCTTTGAGAACGCAATTTTAAATATATTGAAATAAAATCTCGTTGTGATGCAAAATACAAAGTATTTCTCATTTTTTGTGAGTCGTATCTATCCATTATAAACGGTAAGTTTTTATTATTCGAGGGAAACATGTAATCTGCTTATTCTGTTATTACCCGTCATGTTTTGCATCATAATATCGGCATCGTTGGAATAAATAAAAAACAAAATACCGAAGTTACTGTGAATATAGGAGGCTTGGCGCTCCAGAAAACAGGTTTTTAAACATGCCTGTACTAAGTTAGGACCATTGCGGTCGACAAAACAGTTTTCCATCTGCTTTGTCTTTTCCTCTTGGACTTTGGCTCCCGACAGTTCTGTTCGGTAGTTTTGTTGTAACCCCTATTTAGATTCTGCATATGACTATTTTGACAACTTATATCGCTTCAGTGCAGATCAAATCAAAAGATAACGAAATCCATCAACCGAGATATGTGGAAAAACTGATAGAGAACAAATTACAAATATGATCTAAATAGAGAAGCCAAAATCAGCTTAGAACATAGCTATGCAAGACGTAGATAATCATTGTTTGAAACAAAATTTTGTTGAATTCAGATGTTGCAAGTTGCCAATTAAAATCGGTTTCGATCCAGCGCCGAATCTACTTGGTTGGTAAAGACCCCGACAACAAAAGTCAGAAAAGATTAGAGAAAGACACTAATAATGAAAATCCTTTAGTACCTACGACAAATGCGAGAACCCAATACGGATCAATATTCTGCTGAAGTGAAATATCCAGGTAAATCCTGCAATTTGATTGGTTACCTTGACAGGGGATATGAGACCGTATCCCCGTGGTAGCAAAATCACAATTTTTAAACGCTTTTAATAGAAAAATTATAGCACTTCTAGCAGAATATAAAAGTTATTCGGGCTTCACAGGGGATACGGGTTCATATTCCCTGTCTGTGCCCTATATCCCCTTCGCCTGACGGCTCAGGGGATATAAAACACGGACAGGGAATATGAACCCGTATCCCCTGTGAAGATTCCCGAATAACATATAATATTTATGAAAGCCGTCATATTCCCGACTTGGAACGGGCATTTATATTTCACAATAAGATAATGACTTAAACCAGGTTTAATTATGCATAAAACATCTTCTATTATAACGATCATCGTCTATGTGCCTTTATGGCTAAAAGAAAAAGTAATGACTAGAATCCAAAACTGTAAACGCCTTCAAGAGTAGACTAAACGATCATTGGAAAAATAAGGAGATCAAATTCAAACCAAACTGTTACGAACCGGAAGTCGGAGAGGAAATACCATATCAATCTAGATAGCCTATATGAGGTCTCTACAACCAGGTAAACCAGGTAAAAAAACGCACTGTTTTTTTTTGCGTTCTTGTTCATTTTCGTTTATTTGTTTTGTCTTTGTCATACCATAGATTTATAATACATCTATGGTCATACTGTCTCAATTCGTGTTGCTGTGAATTGCCGTGATTTTGGATTTATGATTTTTGAATTTCCCTTTTCCTCGTTCTTGCTTCGGTATTCGTTTGCCGATGTATTTTATCACATATTCATGTGCTGAAATTGCCACTGTCGAAAAATTCAAGACATTAATCTAAAACGGAACAGAATGACCAGTGTATGTTGTCTCTTTTATTTCAAGTTTTTGTGGATAAACAAATAAAGAGATATGGAGTAAATGTACAGGGACAAAATATATTGTTAAGTGACAAAAAATCATCAGTATATCAGTAGGAGAAATTAATAGAAATAGCTTCCTTAATTTTATTGTCGTTTACCAAATATTGAAGAAATATTGTTTCCTAATAATAAGCGCATTACTTTCGGTCTCCTAGTAGTTTTTATCGTTTACAAATCGCGCACGCAATAATAGGACCATTCTCTTTCAGATTTCCTTTAAGAGTCTCCGCTCTTTATTTTTTTCTATTTAAACGGAATAAAACTTTTCATGGAACGTTTTCTTTTGTCGGTTTTTCAGCAACATGTTTTAGTTAACTCCCAGTGGTCAGTACTTCGGTGCTGACCCGAAAGCCAACTCTATTTGGAACTTTGCAATATATAAATTTTTGTAATTTTTGTTGAAAACTAAGGAGTATCTCCCTCATGCAAAGCTCTGTCCTAAGCTGATTTTTGGCTTTACATTTAGATCATATTGGTTATTTGTTCTCTATCAGTTTTTAAACATCTCTGAGTTTCTGGTCTTCAAAACGTTTAGTTTTTATATGCACAGATGATAAAGATAAGTTGTTGAAATGCGCATATGCAGAAAGTAAATTTACAGTAACTTCGGTATTTAGTTATTTGAAAGTAAATGTTATTGTTTTCCATCCAACTTTATTTTGATGCTTCCAGAACACCTGTCGTGGGCTTATAGGTTTCGCAGTGTGGTTTTGACGGAGCTTACACAAAGGCTATCTGTTTTTAATTGATTCTTATCTAATAGATCTCTACATTGCGACTTCATTGAAGTGTTATATTTGTCGGGCCCACTGCGATTGACAATCATATTTACCGTTGGTTTTGCGCTTGTTTCTCTGTTTTCGCTTTGGATTTCGGCTCTTGAAAATTTTCTTTAAATTCGGTAATTTTTTCCGGGGGAGGGGGGATGAAAGACGGAATTTAGGTACCGATGGAACCTTCATTATATGTTATTTGATTGTTCCATTGGGATTCAAACTCGTTCTGTCGGAGTTTATTATTATATTGCCAAAATTACTTTGTTGTTCTCGTTATTGAAAAATTCTTTGTATTCCATGTAATCTGTCTGCAATTACCCTGAAGAACAGTCATACTGTTCTTTGGATCGGATATTTGATATTTAAACCCTGAATATTGTAAAAATTAGCAAATCCGGTGAAGTTAGCAATTTTCAAAATCGACTGAACAAAAAAGCTGGGGTTAGAATCATATTGTAAGGTTAGGAACTTGCCTTTAATTACCGAGAATTTTTTGTAGTGTTTATTGTGTCAGTGCGGTCCGGTAACTATTCTGGCAGAGAATAAAGGATGGACTTGGAGATTGCTAATTTGACATTGTATTTCGTCATTACCCACTATTTAACTGAGTATTCTTATGGATTCCTTTAACAGTTAATGGCACTAACGTACAGACATTTTACCATCTAGCCTTTTAATTGTCTTCAAAAACAAATTAGTGTCATTTTAACTGTCAGGCAATACAGAGACAAAAAGAGAGAAAACATACAAGGAGTACATATAAGTAACAACATAATATTTTTCTGGGAATACTATAAATACAATGGAATCTTGTTTATAATCACCGATGAAGTTATTAGGTACAAAATAACCGTGTGTATTGAGTTCAAAAGTGAAGCGTGTAACCTTAAAAACAATATCACTGGGTTCGTTCCAGTTTAAACTAAGGATCTGTCAATCAAGTTTGTTATAAAATATAATTGAAACAATGACAAAACATAACTAAAACAATGTCAAAACCAATCAACTAAGTTATATACAGGGGCTCCTTGCAAATTAATAAAAGTCACTCAAACTAGCACAACAAATCATTAATCTAAACTACAAACTACATTTTGTACATGAAACACCTATTTAAATATATACACACAACCCGCCTTCGAACACTTATGAAAACTATTAACCAACCTTAAAAACCTGTCTCAACCTGAAAAACACAAAAACGGTTCTGAACCAAATGAGGGTCGTAAGTTTTAACCACTTGTTTCAACACCGGACCCTGCAAAAGGCAACCGTAACACTCACTGCATCAACAATCACAACCTATGTAGGTCATAAGTTGTCGCCAAAGGGACAACACCAAACCCAGCAAACGGCTGTATTGTTCGAAACCCAACCAGCGTTGTTCTGTCTAAGAACAGAACAATTTCTCCCATGCAACGTGGCCCTTAAGTACTTCAGACGCGGACGCGCCAGAGAGCACCCCTGAATCAACCAATTAGAACCGCCGAAAATCGCCCTTTGTAATTTTTATCTGTATGATTCCTTTTACATTTAAATAAACCGATTTGAATGAAGATGGGCATCTGCATAAGCTATGAATAACAAATAAAAATGTATCAGTCACGATTTACTTGAACAATTGGCTGTTGATAAATTTACAATGATATCCAGTGTGGTTTCCATGATAAACAATCCAGGTAAGTTTTGGTAGTAATAGTAAAGTGTTGATTTAATTAAACAAGAGCTGGATGATTTTTCTAATTTCGCTACACTACCCACGCCTCCGACTTCATGCGTCCTCGCATGACCTTAACTACTCCAACCCAAACACATTCGTGAAACCGTCCAGATTAACAAACCAGCTGAAAACGTCAAACAGAATATTCTAGCTACCCTCATGCGAACTGTTTTTTCAGTAGCCACACATGCTACAAAGTAAGTCATCTCAAATGACCTAAACACCACAAGACAATTAATTATATTTGTTCCACACACAGTCTGGAAGCAAAATATAAATGTCCAAAAATATGACCCTATGTCATATTACAAAATATATGCCCAAAATATGACCTAATGGCATGTTACAACATATAAATCCCTAAACAGTTCCAACTTCACAAATCAGCGATCTTTCATACGAGCATTAGTCAACTGTTTGGGCGAATTCCTTTTAGAAGCGATACAGGCTAGGATAATGACCCAAATCTCACAATTAAACTTCAACATTTCTATAAGGTGTGTATCAAAAACAAATGTCGAAGAAAATTTGAAAGGCGTTTTACATATTGTACCATCACGCATTTGTCTTGGATTAAATTATCCGTTCACTCTCATTCTATTCACCATCACAAATTCAACCAAAACAAAGTGTCTGTATAAAATGACTTTTTTCGTTTTTTTTTTGTGGTATAATTACTATATAGAACGTATTTTTTCGCATTTTTTTCTGTTATAATAACCATACAACGTATATACATTTTTCCTAAGAAAAATATAAAAATCAAATCACATCATCTATCCGTGTTCAATAGTATGCTTGGCTCTAAGTTAGCTTATTCGTAATTTTCAGATACCACTATAACTTGTTTGGCACATTGATTTTAACAAAAAACATCAACACGAAAGCCACGTCTGGCAATGTTTAACATTTCATCAAGATGATATAACAAAACTATTTT
>MJUU01062315.1:33407-58253 GCA_002080025.1 Modiolus philippinarum
TTTGTATTTGATCTAAAATTATTTCAAATGAAAAATTCTGTAGTCTAGACATGTGTGAAAGTAAGCATGAATAATGATAGTTAATTTAACTAGTTTGAACTGAAATACACGTGTGTTCTGAATAGTATAGGCTGAAATTTTTGCTCTATTTTGATCACTATTAAACACTTCTTGTAAAAATTTCTGTCGTTTAATTTTCATCAAAAACTGAGAATAGAAAGAAAACTTGTATATGTAAGATATATTAAAATTTTAGAAAATTCTACCGTCCCATTTTTTCTTAATATAGAATAAAGTGGGTAAAAAACAATAAAATTCCTGATTCTTTGCTATAAATTACCTCCCTTGGAAGAAATCTGACTTTTACATATTTTCATTATCTTTGAACAGCATTGCAAAAATGGAGGGTAAAATGCACTCTTTATAAATAATTGGATGTTGGGTATTTGTTTTCATAACCAAATTAATATTTATTTGCTGTGTGGAAATTTTTTTACAATTTTAAAATTTTGATATTACCTATTGTAATGGCTCTATTTGTTTGCGTAAGTACTAAAAAAGTGAAAAACAGAGTTATCTCCTCCTACCCCAGGTCTACCCCCTTAAATAAACCGATTTGAATGAAGATGGGCATCTGTATAAGCTATGAATAACAAATAAAAAATGTATCAGTCACGATTTACTCGAACAATTGGCTGTTTATAAATTTACAATGATATCCAGTGTGGTTTCCATGATAAACAATCCAGGTAAGTTTTGGTAGTAATAGTAAAGTGTTGATTTAATTAAACAAGAGCTGGATGATTTTTCTAATTTCGCTACAAAAGTACAACAATGAAAAACATATGTTGGTAATCTAAATGTAACAAATCAAATGTATTTTGTACTTGTTTATGAATGCACTACCAAAATTTAACATTTTGCTTTCTTATTTTGTAAAATTAAACTTTTTTTTGGTCATCTATATACATTTTGCCCACATCGCCAAATTATCCTTGCCAAGTTTTCTTGCAATTAACTCGATGGGTGCCCTGTGATCGTTTATACATGTATGTTGTATTGTCTATTGGTCCCTTTGTCGGGCAAAGGATGACAGCGTCTGTAAGAAAACTTTGGCCGATACATAATGTTTGTTGACGACACTGCATCCATGACCAAAAGTGAAGACACAATTTATGTGGAGTTGTTCAACATTAAGGAAATGAATTCCTCTCAAACCAATGCTAGGAGTCGTCTTGAATTTGCCATGAAATAGGAGTGTTTTCACTTTGTTGAAAGCCTCATGGTGATTTCAAGATGAAGAACAATGGAAGCTTTGTTCCATTTGCTGAATCTTAGAAAAAAGAAGGGAAACGGTGAATGTGTCGAAGAGACAACGACCAAAAGGGTCGTATTTGTGGGGATTTTGTGCCATGTACATTTACTCCATATCCCTTTATTTGTTTTTTTTCCATACGTCTAATGATAAAAAAAGAAAACAACAAATCACATTTTTGTCACATCTTAAAAGGATTTTTGGTCACATACACTAAATCAAATTAGTTCAGATATATCAAAATGAAGCAGTGGAAGCTTATCTTTCGTGGGTATCTGTACTTCAAAAAAAAAGAATTGCAAAGGTAACCCTGAAATATACAATCAAATACATCGGCAAACGAATACCGAAGGAAGAAAAAGAAAGGGGAAATTCTAAAATCATAAATCCAACATCACGGCAACTCACAGCAACAAGAATTGAGACAGTATGACAAAGACAAAACAAATAAACAAAAGTGAACAAGAACGCCACAAAACTAAAGCACTAGCAGTGTGAACCCCTATAAAAACTGAGGTATCATCAGGTGTTCCGGAAGGGTAAGCATGATCTGCTCCACGCGTGGCACCCGTCACACTGCCAGTGAAAGGTCCGGTTTTGTCACAGTCGGTGTTAGTCAGTCCGGTAACAAAGGCAAGATTAATAGATGACATGTGTATTTATTCATAGTTTGCCAGTTAAATTAATGTTTGTTGACAATCCCACATCCATGACATGAAAAGACATGGATGTAGCGTTGATCGACAATTAGCAAAGAATTACGCTCAAACCGTTTCTAGGAGCCGTCTTGAACTTACTGTGGGGTATGAGCAAAGCTCATTGTTGAAGGCCTCATTGTGACTTCAAGATGAAGAACAACAACAAAAGCGTTGTTCCTTTGCTTGTTTTTACCATGTATTTGAAGACGGACTTTGTCTCGTGAACATTTATTCCATATCCTTTCATTTACCATTAATGTGAAGATTCTACCTACTATTTGGTATATAACAATCTTGTTGATTCCGATTTGTTTATGTTATGACACAAACCAAATATACGTAATATTTTATTAACGATTAAATAGAAATTTAAACACAAACGAAATATACAAAGTATATAAAATATACAAACGATTAAATAGGACTTTAAACACAAACGACAGGATATGCATTTACTGTCAGGTTTGAAATAATATCTTCCGGATTCATCAGGTTTTGCCTTCCTTTGCTTTTATGCTTTGATTTGCTATTAATTTATGCCACTTTGTGTATTTCTATTTTGTGTGTACTATGTGTCTTAGTGCCTTTTTAATTTATTTGCTTGCATTACAGTGCTTTTTAGTTGCTTTGTATCTTTTGCCTGTGTGTTTATGTACATATGTATGTCGACTAAAAGCTCTATAGAGCTTATGTTTGCTTGTTAAATTTTTACATGCCGACATTAAATAAAACTTATTTATTTATTCATATTATTATTATTTATGTATCATTTCTCAGACGGCTGATGCATGCATTGTAAGACACGCTCCTCTAGGAATTAATGTGATGTTTCTCATAGTTATGGGTTGTGGAACTTGAATTTCGGTATGGTACACTTCTTTAACTGTGCCTTTAAATCATGTTAAAATGTTTTTCGAAGCCCAATGCCCATAACTCTGTCAGAATTTATTGCACGCGAATTACTCAAACTTGATCTGTAACTTCTGGGGGTAGACGAACATGCCAAATTCTAGATCAATGCCTGCAATAGTTTAGAAAAGATTTGCTGAAAACGGATAGTTTTCTAAAAAAATTCTAAGTCCAAGGCTCATAACTCTGTCAAAAATCATTTGACAGGAACAAATCTTAAAATTGATAGATAGACTCACATGCTAAATATTAAATCAATAACTGCAATGGTTTAGAAAAGATGGCGGAAACTGATATTTTACAAATTCTTCAAGTAAAAGGATCATTACTCTCGTAAAAATCAGTTTAGCGGAACCAAATTCAAATTTGATCTGAAACTCATAGAAGTTAACTCGCATATAAATCAGATAAATACCTCCAATGTGCCGAAAACTTATGCGGGACTGACAGACGGAAAGACGGGCGGACAGAGTGCAGACCTTGGGATATCGCCGGTAATGGACTAATACATCATAGCCTATTTATGACCCTATTTGTTTTTCAATTATATTGTTGTTTTCTGATTTTCGATCACATTTTTCCCAATCCCACCAAGCAGATGTCTGTAATATAACATTTTCATTATGAAGCTCTGTGGGATACAGCTTTCATCTGACACTCAGCTCTTTTATTTGTTTAACCGAATTCTGTCAAATATAAAGACAAAGGTTTTCATTGTTATATGAAAACAGACTTGCAATACATTAATTAGAATCTCCATGGAGCGGGTCTGGGCTGATGTTTTGATATTTTAGGAGTATAATGAGCTTTTTTGAGCACCGAAAATGGCCATACGCAGGACTAAAATTTATAGCAAATTTGGCATTTCATAGTACTTTTTGAGCCACCTCAAGCGTGCCAAAGCTTTTTCCCGTTCCTGCATATATTTGTATATACATCTCTTCAGTTAAAGGAACTTTCCTTTTCATATATATATCCCACCCCAGGCATTAATGCATTTTCAAATCTGCCTACTTTGACGGACTCGTAATGTTTTTGTTTCTCAATTGTTAAACTAAGGAAATTTAGTGCATAAGAGAACGCTATAAGTCGTTAAGGAAAGAAGAAATTACGTATTGTTACTCTACCAAAGGCATTTGCTTAGGACAGAAAAAAATTGTCCCTGTCAAATTAAAGTCGTCCTATAAGTTTAACATCGATAACATGCAAGACAATGGAAAATTTGTAAGAGATAAGCTAATGGACCATATAGAATCAGACAATTTATTTACAGAAGATCAACATGGATTTAGAAAGGGGAAATCATTCACAGCCCATCTTACAGAAGATAACATAAATTATTCAATACTTTGAATACTTTTAAATACTTTAAGAAGTTTTACAGAAGATATGAACATTTGAATCTAAGTATGACGTAACTCACAGTTTATGACAAATTGTTATATTTCAAAGCGCATTTCTGATCCTCGACGTTATGGAAATGTTTTTAAAATGCCAGAAACTGATAAAAAAATCCAGAAAAACTTTGACTTACATTCTTTATAGTTACGTATAGAAGTGAAAATTTACGGGATATTTTACACGAATCTGCTGTTAAGTTGGCTTTGGAATCTAATGACGTTAAGATTTTACATATATACTGCCCTCTAACGATAGGAACTCGGGACAGCTGGACTTGTACCGGTACCAGCAAAAGCCAGCGGTAAGGTTAAACCGGTTTATGAGTACCCAAATCTCCCCTTTATCTGTCCCGTTTCCCTATCGTATAAAAAACATACGAAAAACGAAGAAAACCCAATACAGGTAGACCACTAACTCCATGACCACAATCTTGAAAAGATGAGAAAAAGACAATAATTTTGAAAGATTGGTCAAAGGGTTACTTTGTATTTAAGAATCGAACGCCTACATCTTGAATACTTTAGCAATACTTGGCCAGTTATGTATAAGAAAGAAGCCCTTATTATTGCAAATGTACAATGACGAGCTAAAACTGGGAAAAAAACATCCAGCACCTAAGCTATAGTGATCGACAGAGTTATTTAGGATAACCATCATTGCAGTACAAGAGGTTAATATCAGTTCCCTTGTGGATCGTGTTTTTGGCCATTGTATGTATTAACTGTTATCTTCTCTTTGTAAGAAAAGATTAATAGCTTCTTACATGAGAGCAGATCAAAGATCGGGGTATCTTTCATGAATGTAAGAAATTCCGTCATTTCTCGAGTGGAGCGCAGCGAAACGAGTGAACAAGACGAAGAATTTCTTATATGAAGGAAAGATACCCCCGATCTTTGATTTTGATCGAATGTAAGTAGTTATTTCTTCCGTAAAATACGACAACAAACATCTGGAAGTCTATACTGTTCGAGTAACGTCGTCGCCATTTGAGTGTACCTTACATTGTGACGTCAAGTGTTTTATGACGTTTTGTCATGGTTACGATTATTGTATCACAAAAATGAACACTTTTGATTGGTCCTTAATCAATGTGAGACGAGGTCGCGTGCATCGATCTCACATGGGTCGTCTCACACTGTAAACCAACATTTTACGGAAGAATATAAATGCTTCAAAATTGCACAAGATATGAATTAATAAAAATATGAGTGCCCTTTCCTCTATTTCTTAGTTGCATTACACTTTTAAAATTACTAAATGAAGGGAAATGGAGTAAACGCAAAACGGAGACAAAAGTCTCTACACCTTAAAGTCAGCATGTTGACAGTCAACATTTAGGATTATTAAACATTTTTTACATTGTGGGGGGGGGGGGGGGAATCATCTAGTGATATAGCGGGAAAAAAAACTTATCGTTGCTACAATTATAAGACTCTTTAAAAAAAGATTGCTCCTATTGCATATACTTGATAGGACTATCGTCTTAAAGAGCTAGGCTATTCATTTAAAAATAAATGTAAATCTAAATGGGGATAAGAATTATCGTTTTAGAAAATCAAATGTTGGCTAACATGGTAATACGGCAACGTTGCAATTTCTGTACAATACTATATAGCTATGAACTTATTGCCTGTAGGATGCTAAGCTTGATCAAAACATTATCCATTTGAGAATATAAAATAAACTTGATCCTGACATTGGGGATAGTTCAATGAAGGACATTACTTATATGACGGAAACTAAAATCAAGACTTGATATATATTCTTTGGTCCCGTTAGATAACCTTTTCATCTGACTTTATGATCTGTTATTTAGTACAACGATTTGAATTTGTACACATCCTTTAAACTTATCATAGTCTTGAAAGCATATCAAGGTCAACTCTCCTTCAGGAATTTTATTACATTGTTATACAGTACCCATAGTTGCCATTTTTGCCTTTTCATAGTGGTATGTTACTTTTACATTGATTTCTAGGACACCTGTCTTTCCCCCACCTGTGTTTTTATTTTTTTTTAAATAACTAACAAAGCTGCATATTACAAATTTCTACTTAGTGTTATGCAATTGGTTCCTTTCATGAAAATTGAGTCTGAAATCGACAAAATAAGCATAATTTTGTCGACAATTTTCGATGAAAAAAAAAATTCAGTGTATTGACATTTTTTGACTTCATTGGTACAAAAAACGTTTTGGAGGTGGTCATTGATGGTAAAAATTCACCTTATAAAGATATGAATGTGATTACATACCAGGCAAAATTGATATGAAAAGTAGATATTTTAGAGTTTGGGATTGACCCAAAAATGACCGCCATGGTTACCATGGTAGGGGAGGTCAATAATAATAATAAACTTGCATTATTTTTGTGATTCAAGGATAAATTTTCAAATTTCAGATTATAAAATGAAATCAGCAAAATCAGTGACATGACATTTCCAAGACTAGTTTTGGTGCTGACAGAGAATCGTTGTGTAAAGTTTTTCATCAGATTTATATTTTTTGTAAGATGTAATGCATTCCTGAATGTTCTATTCATTTTCACTTATTTAGAGACATAAATATGTTTTCTTGTTCTTGAAAGAATATCTCAAGTAGTTACACTATCATCTTTCACATTTTAGCATTTTTTATATTTTTTTATTTTAAATGTAATGCCCATATTTCCCTATATCACTCTGTCTAGTTCTCTGGCAATTGCCTTAATGGGTGCCTCGTGTATGTTGTACTTGTCTTCTGTTAGTCTTTTTTTCTGGATGACAGCGGTTGTTAGAAAAATTTTCAAGATAAGTTGATGTTGGTTGACGATCACGCATCCATGAATAGCAAACGGCACGGATATAGTGTTTTACTACATTTAGCAATGAATTCCACTCAAACCAGAACTAGGGACTATCTTTGACCCGTATATATCTTAAGATGCACTAGTATGAGCACATCTCACTGTTGAAGTCCTCATGGTTATTTCAAGTTGAAGCATAACAATAAAAACGTTCTTCAATTGCTTGGTTTTACAATGTTTTTTTTTTTTTTTTTGTCTTTTGTACATTTACTACGTTATCTTTTCATTGTATATTCGAGGCATGATACTAATGATCATGTAGCGGTGATTTCTTTTATTTTGAGTCATTAACTTTCGGTCTTTTGTCTTTCATTAATACGTTTTTCTTTTGCCATTCCATTGTGGATTAAGATCAGGGATTGTAACTTTAAGTCCTTGTAGGTGTTTTTCTGTTATCTGTTGTTTTTTTTTCATTTGAGAACATAAGATGAACTTGATCCTGATATTGAGGACAATTCAATGAAGAACATTACTCACATAAAGAAAACTAAAATTAAAAGACTTGGATAGTTAATTTTTTTATTTGTTAGAAACTTTTTTTATGACATTAGTTGAAATTATTTATTGTATAATATTTCTAAATTCCAAGTTCATTTCTCTGCGGACTTACCAAACTGGTGTCTGTAATAATATTTTTTTTCTGGGACCCTGTTAGATACCACTTTCATCTGGCTCTCTGATCTGTTATTTAGTAAACCGATTTAGATTTGTCTGATTTTAACTTTTGATGTAAAGACGTTGGTTATTCTTTTTCATATTAATCCTCTATCAGATTTATCAGAATCACTTTGAAAAAAAAAAAACAAACAGCTTGAATGATACTAAAATACTTTTAATTCTTCCGTAAATAGTAATATTCGAGGTAAGACGGCCGAGTTAAGACGTGCTCACGTGCACTCGTCGTACTCGGTAATTGACCCATTGAAACTGTTATTTTTTATGAATCAAAAACAGTATCATTACAAACCGTGTCACTATACATTAGAGAGTATGCAAAGAGGACGGACACTGTGCTTCTGCATCTAATATTTCTGGACAATGAAAATCACATTTTACAGATGAAATAGCTACTTACATTCGATCAAAAACAAAGATCAGTATATATTTCACTTATGAAAGAAATTATTCGTCTTTTTCTCTCGTTTTTGTTTTGCTCCACTCGAGAAAAGAAGAAATTTCTTACATTCATGGAAGATACCCATCTAAGAAGCTGTTAGTCATTTCAGCATTGTGATGCCCATCATCGGTATGGACATGCACAGCATTTTTGGCAAGTTATTGTAGTATTTAGACATGATTGATGCACTCCCAGGTACTACTGTTTGCCCCCAGTATTTATAATCTACAGATTCACATTTAAGGGAATATATGACACGTACATTTTTTATCAAACATACCGAAGTATGTGTTACCCGTAATGATGTTTTACCTCACCTGACCAAAAGTTGCCATCACTTGGCGTCCGTCCTTCTTCCGTTATCTTTCCACATTTTCATCTTTTCCTCTGAAAGCACTGATGCAAATTCAACCAAATTTTACGAGAATGATGTATAGAAGGTCCTTAACCAAGATTGCTCATTTCATTCCGATCCGAATATGGCCGACAGCGCGGGACTAAGGTTTGACATTGGACCCTATTGGGAAATCATATTTCATCTTCTCCTCTAAAACCGCTGAAGCTAATTCAACCAAACTTTACAGAAATCAAATATGGAATGTCCTTAACAAAGTAAATCCACAGTAACTTCGGTATTTAGTTATTTGTTACCACTGGGTCGATGCCACTGCTGGTGGACTGTTAGTCCCCGAGGGTATGCACCAGCCCAGTAGTCAGTACCTCGGTGCTGACCCGAAAGCCGATTATATTTGGAATCTTACAATATCTAAATTTTTGTAAATTTTGTTTGAAACTAAGGAGTATCTCCCTCATGCAAAGCTCTGTCCTTATCTGATTTTGGCTTTACATTTAAATGATATTGGTTATTTGTTCTCTATCAGTTTCCAAACATCTTTGAGTTTCTGGTCTTCCAAACGTTTAGATTTTATCTGCACTGATGAGACATTAGTTGTCGAAATGCGCACATGCAGAAAGTAAATTCACAGTAACTTCGGTATTTAGTTATTTGTTACCACTGGGTCGATGCCACTGCTGGTGGACTGTTAGTCCCCGATGGTATTCACCAGCCAGTAGTCAGTACTTCGGTGCTGACCCGAAAGCCGATTATATTTGGAATCTTACAATATCTAAATTATAGGGATGGCAACGAGTAACCGGTTACTCGGTCGAATAGGGTGAAACCGGTTAGCATCGGTATTCGAGTACTCGGCGTCAAAATTTATTTATTTATTTCATTTGTATAGTGTTATATGTGCAATCAGACATAGGTATTTATTTAATTGATTGGATACATGTCAACGACCAATTAATTCGACCAATTAATTGACAAGTTGTTTAATAATAACTTTTAAATTTTCATAGTGTCTTCAACTGAAGTCTAATAAGTTAACTTAATTTGCGAATTATCTACCTATAGAAATTATAAAGTTTACATAAATTTACAGAATATAGAAGCTAGAATTATTGAATTTATGAACATATATTACGTATGATAATACAAACAATAATAATGTTCTGTGGGTTGGGCACTTTATAAGGGGACTGGGCATGCCTCTACACAAAATTAAGTAAAATATAAGTTATATCAAGAAAATTAGTTATAAAACTAAATAACCCATTTTGTACAGATTGAGAAACGAAAGAAAAACATATTTCTGGATAAAAATGGCAAAATAATTATATACCAAGAAAAAAGTAGAATATCACAGGAGCAGATTGGAAAGTGTCTAATGGCTAGGTTTTTTTTCTTTGTATCCCTATCTCGATGCACATCACAAAACAAAGAAACGAATTTATTATCTGGAAAACATTCAATATTTCATTAAACACTGATTAACCGGTTAATCGGTCGAAAGGTTTTCCGAATAACCGGTTACCATATATCTGTGAAATTGACATCCTTACTAAATTTTGTTTGAAACTAAGGAGTATCTCTCTCATGCAAAGCTCTGTCCTTATCTGATTTTGGCTTTACATTTAGATGATATTGGTTATTTGTTCTCTATCAGTTTTTAAACATCTCTGAGTTTCTGGTCTTCCAAACGTTTAGATTCTATCTGCATTGATGAGACATCAGTTGTCGAAATGCGCATATGCAGAAAGTAAATTCACAGTAACTTCGGTATTTAGTTATTTACAAAGATTCGTCATTGTATTCTGATCTGACAAATAATATGTCTGCCATAGCGGAACTTATGTTTAACATTAGACCCTGTCAGGGAAAATCATCCTTTTGAAAGTATTAAAACAATTTAACTAAACTATTTGAACTATTTACAAAGATTACAAATTTCAATTGCATCTGACAATTTGAGTGCCATTGGAAAATATAGCTTAACATTAGACCCCATTGGGAAAAAAACATCATTTAGGTTCATCATTATTTGCATGACATAGAAACATTTTGTCAGGTGAGCGATACAGGCTCAGTCTCTGGGTCTCTTGTAATGAAATTTCAGTTATAGTGTCATCGACATTTTGCACAAAATAACAAATAACCGAAGTTACTGAGTGTAAGTGAGTCTTACATTTTGTTCACGACACTTACAAATTGGAAATAATTCCTTGGCGATACGACTATCCCAATGAAAGAATGTTCTGTAACATTTGTACCTGAGCTTAAAAGAATCAAAAGCATTTAAAACGATGGATGAAAAAAGGACTTTTGGAGTTAACATATGTGTTATGGTCTCATGTTCATCTCCTTTCGTAAAATATGTAATACAGGAGTTTGTTTTTTATTGCAGTGTGTAGTTGGTAAAACAATTCTCCGTGGTAGAGTATGCTCTTTATTTTTCTTAGATATGGTGTACTTGTACATGAGATAATATCTCATATGTACACTTTCTTCAATTACTATTATCTAAATTTATGTAAATTCTAAAACCTTAGGATTAACTCCCTCCATCGTAGTTTTGTCCTTAGCTATATTTGATATTACTGATTATTTGGATTTCGTTTGGTTTTATGCATTTTAAACACTTTTGAAATTACGGATTTCCTTCGTTTGGGTTCTAGTGCTGCTGAAGAGGAATTAATTTTCGAAATGGCCATACAGCTCATTAAAAGTATTGCAGTTAGAGTTAACATATGTGTTATGGTCTCATGTTCATTTACTCCATATCCTTTCGTAAAATATTTAGTGTCTTTGGTGAATTCGAATTTTAGTCGATAAATATGAAACATGCATTATTTTATCAAGAAATTTATAATCTTATATAACCGAAGAAGATTAATATGAGCAGTTGTTAAAATTTATCGCAATCTGATGTAAATAAGTAACCATACTATCATTGAACGCGTTACATGTGTTGTATTGAAAATATTTGTCCCATCCCTTTACTTTTGTAATTGTACTGTTGTTTCATTGTATTTCATTTTGACACAATTATGCCAGTTGTTTGGAAGAAAATCGCTTATTGCGAAGTATAAGATTCGCTCTTCTGCAATGCAAAAACTTAATAAAGATCCTGACGACCTAATATCCCCAAAATACACACTACGGTTTAAAGAATTCCGGATACCAAGACATAGTGCCGGTGTTCTTTTACACCATGAAAATGGGAACATACTCGCGATTTCCCCTTGAAAATTGGAACATGTTCGCGATTTCCCTAGTAAAATCTAATGATTGTCTCGAAATGTATGCGTGTCTTTATTTTTCTTTTTTGTCCCGTACTCAAGTGGTGTCCTTGTTTCTTAGTGTTTCCTGTGTTGCCTTTGTCCATGGATTGTTCGTTCTTTTGACTGACGGTTCGGTTCTCGTGCACTTATTTTATAATGTATTTTTAATTTTGAAAAAATTAATTCTGAAAAAATAAAACAAACAAGATGTGTTTCCGCCGTTTTTTTTTTTTTTTTTTTTTTTGTTTTTGTTTTTGTTTTGTTTTTTTTTTTGTTTTGTTTTATTATTTTTTTTTTCATTTGCGCCGATTTCAAAATAGGTAAATCGCAGGTAAAACAGGTGTGGGGTTTCCTCACCGTTTATTGAAGATCTTATGGTGGCTTTGAGTTGTTATTACTCCCCTTTGGGTCGTTGTCTCTTTGACACATTCCCCGTTTCCCTTCTTTTTCCTAAATATTTATTTATTTCTCAAAATAAACCTCTTCCGTTAGCCAGTTTTCTGTTACCCCCTGCTCACCACGGGGAGGTGGAAGTGGGATTTTGAGCAGGATATTTTAAAGTTAGAAACTTTGAGTTACATGTAAGCACTGAATGAATGAAAATCCACAAAAACCTACTGGATTTTTCTCCACCAGTTCTGAGCAAGATGAAAACGACAACAGTCAATTCTGCAGTCAGGAAAAAATTCAAAATTGAATTGTGAATGGCTTGCTCAAAGTCGATATGAATAACATCAGGAATAAACGACAATTGTTTTTCATGACAGAGACTGCTAATTATTTGCCACATTACTTCATAAAACCGCAGATCTTTAGCTGGCAAGAGTGCATAAATTAGTGGTACGTAGTTGCCATATTTGCATCCATGTATGGTATATAACTAAAAGAAGTATTTGGGGCAACACTTAAAAGTGCCGTCTATAAATAATTTTGACATATCCTTGCACAGACATTCAAGTAGACTTGCTACAATGCAAGTCTCTCTGTTTTTTTCACGTGGATAGTAAATTGGTGTTTGATAGTAAACAAACGTTTTTTTAGAAAGATATGCAAAAAATAATACAGAGAGCAAGTTTAACATTCAAGTGTGTTGAGAAAATCAGTATACCATTCTCATGATCATTTACAAGTAAGAATTTTTTCAGATTTATTTGTCTCAATTTGCATAATACCAATAGCTGTGTGCACATCATCTCTACTTTATTGTACAACGGGCGTATCTTTGCGACGATCTCTGTAAACAGCAAGTGATGCGTTTTTTTAAATTCTTAGGTTGAAGATGGCTCCATTTCATTTTCTGAAATAAAAGGCAAAATAAAGATGAGCCAAATGAATAAGTCACCAGGTCGTGGAACTTGCATGTAATTTTTACAAAAGAATATATACGTAGTGTACAACTTATTTTTAGGATAAAAAAGTCCAAAATGACAGCCATTGCTAAAATGCTTGAATAACACAATACCGAAGTTACTGTAAATTTAGTTTCTGTAGATGGCCTATGTCTCTTCAGTGCAGATCAAATCAAAATATTTGGAAGACCATTAACCAACGAAGAAATGCATACCTGTAATTCGGTTCTAACTATCTTGGATGGTCTGCTTGATACATCTCCAGAATTGTTTCTTGACCGAACCCGGAGTTCTCTTGCTTCCGTCTTTCGTTCATCTGCAGTATGGTTATGCTCATTCTGTGCCCGGAGTTCTCTTGCTTCTGTCTTTCGTTCATCTGCAGTATGGTTATGCTCATTCTGTGCCCGGAGTTCTCTTGCTTCTGTCTTCCGTTCATCTGCAGTATGGTTATGCTCCTTCTGTGTCTTTAGAATCGTTGCACCATCCAAACCTGTGGTTACTCTGGCTTTACATGATTTTACAGTACATCTTTAGCTACGTTACCATGCTTCAGGACACTAACTTTGCGATATGTATGACCATCTATAACCAAAGATTGTATTCCTCGGTTCGTCTGTGTTTGCAATATGTCCATCTTTTCAACTATGTTCCCGTATGAACACTCATTTAAGTGAACGTCGTTTTACCCAGATACCTTCCAAGTATAGTACAACTATTTGTACACAGTCTTTAACCCAGATAATACATATAGTACATAAATTTGTTCCACTTGACAGAAAATTCATTCTATGAAATATTATAAACATTTGCATAATATTTCTTCCTTTTGGAACAATTATTATATGGAATTTGCTGATGGAAAAATGTGTAATATTTAGTTCTTTTGGAACAATGGCGGAACTTATAACTAGACTAAAATATCCGTCAAATATTCGATTGAAAAAACGGTGCAAACGAGAAAAAAAAAGAATCGGCACCGTGAATGAAAAAAAAAAAATCGGCACAAATGAAAAAAATGAAAATTTTCAAAATCGGCGCAAATGTCATACGCCCAACACTTCATATACCCCCAGCACCACTGGTATTAGTTAAATAAATGTGAAAAATGGAATCTTAATATTTTGGTTAGGGTTATCTAAATCGGCGCAAATGTCATACGCCCAACACTACATATACCAGCACCACTAAATGTGAAAAATGGAATCTTAATATTTTGGTTAGGGTTATCTTTCTTCACATACAAAACACATAAAAATGGAATCTAAGACTTAAATTTTGACATTTGTGATCTTGACCTTTGACCTGACCTATTTTAAGGGGCATATTTATGTTCCTCTTGACTAGATCTATATACTTACCAAACATGATAAGTCCATTTTTAATAGTTCAAAAGTTATAGCCAAGGTTAAAGTTTCGGACGCACGGACAGACAGACAGACGGGACAAAAAAAATATGCCCCCGATCCTCAATCTTGGGGCATAAAAAAACATCTACTTGACTTATGGATCTTGAGTCTTTGAAGGGCATGTCGCCCGCCTAAAATTAAGAGGTAAGATATATTGTACCAAACTGAGAGCAAAATTTATGTATTTCAACAAAGCCTTATCTGTTGTTCTAGATGAGTCAAATAATAAAGGAAAAGGTGATCTTTTGATAACAGTTTTTAAGATAACCCCGTTCTTTACTCATTTGTTGATAAATCAAGTCCTATACATTGTCTGGATTTCCCTGGAATTATTGAGAATGAGATTATTTTTATTTTGCATGAAGAAATAAATTTCCAGATTCATTTGCATATTTCAAGAAAATTTGCTCTTGATCAGGTAAACTAATCGTGGTGAGTAAGATATTGAAGTTCTCCCCCTAGGTAAACTCAAGTTTTCATGTGAAAATTATCAAATTTAAAATTTGGCGTAATTCAAAAGTAATAGCTCTGGAACATAAAGAAAATCGAACTATACATGTACGATATGGATATTATATTATCACGAAATGTCAAATCTTAAAGTTTAGCTCTCGTTGTCAAGGGGTAGCCATCAAAGATATCGTAGTTTTGTCCTTAGATATTTGATATTACTGATTATTCGGGTTTCGTTTGGTTTGATCTATTTTTAACATTTTTTGAGGTTATGGATTTCCTTTTTTTGGATTCTGGTGCTGCTGGTGGGGAGTAGGTTTCCGAGGTGGCCGTACGGCTCATTGGAGTTATTGCAGTTGGAGTGGACATGTGTGTTGTGGTCTCATGTTCATTTGCTCCATGTCCTTTCGTAAAATATTCCAAAAATTCCACCAATCTGATGTCAGAGCGACTTAAATGTTGAATATAATGTACTAATGAAGTTGACCAGACAGCTTCATTCATACGTGCACATAATTTTACCATTAAAGAATTATTATTGTATTGAAGATATTTCAAGCATATTAGATGTTGGTTATTATTATACTATAGAACACATGAAGGTTATTTCCTACGTCAGTGAATACTCTAACTTGCTTGTTCCACTCGTTACAAACCCTTAAAATGATACGAAATATCCTGTAATTGAAAAGTCCATTACCATTAAGATAAGAGCTATTATCATTTAGTTCCCAGCGCTAATGAAGAAAACATATAGTTCATTTATTTGTAAATCGTACAATAACGAATGGTCAATTTTAGTTACATGTTAATGTCATTGGCCCTATCAAATAATGTTTGTAGAAATTGAAAGAGATCCATTGTAGTTAAGTGGTGTATATCTTAAAGCTTTATGTCTTGTAATTATTGAATAAACCAAAGAAATTTTAACTAGCACTTGATTAACTTCGCCCTACATATTAAAATTCCCGTATTAAGGTAGTGTATAAGTCTGAACCTTTTGAAACAACGGCAGTAGAATACCGAAGGAACAAAGAAGTGAAATTTACAAAAATCGAAGTCCAAAGACACGGCCAAAACGAGAACACAGAAAACAATGACGTTAGACAAAGAAAACAGTGACGTTAGACAGATAAAAAGCACAGAAATAGAAATAACAACATTCAAAAGTGAAACTGAGAATGACATCAGGTGCTCCGGAAGGGTAAGCATGTCCCGCTCTGTTAACAGCACCCGTCACACTGTGAGTGATTCAATCCGGAAAAATGTCAAAGTCGGTAGTCAAATCCGGGAAGACGTGAATCTAGCTAAAAATGACCACTTTCATTTGGGAAACAGACACGTCATATCTTTCAATGATGTTCTGGTGACGTCCATAGAATTTCTTGAGGGATGAAATTAACATAGGTTGAACAAATCCCTGACTAAGCAGCTTTTGGGACAGTGTTTTTGCTCTGTTAAAAAATCACTGTACAAACTACACGCTCGATAGTAACGAATCAACTGTAATGTGAAATGTACACTCAATAGGCTGGAGAGGTAGGTATATTGCTGCTAAGAAAGGGACAGTTCACAATTGGGAAATTAAAATCATCATATAGCTTAGATTTCAAACGTCCATCTTCGTCAATATGCAATAAAAGATCTAGGTACGAAGCTGAAGTAGGTGTTTCAGTTGTTTCTTTAATTTCAAGCTCATCGGGATAGATCTGATATAAATACTACTTAAAGTTAGGATTATTAAGAGAAGGTACATCGTCTTGGTAGCGGAAGCTGAAATAAAAGAACTGGGTTTAGTGTCTTTGTTTTCTTTGAATAAGCCCTTGTAAAAACTTGGCCTCGTACGAGTAAAGGAAAAGGTCAGCTGAAAGCGGCGCACAGTTTGTTCCCATAGGAATCCCTATTGTCTGTTGGAAAACACGACATCCGAATTCGACAAAAATATTGTCGATCAGGAATTCTAACATTTTGATTACGTCAGTCTCAGTGTACCTGTTTGATTCAGTGTGGTTCTTAACAAAATATATCTCCTCTTTCCCTATAACTAAATAGGTGTTTATGAAATATTTCTTTATGTTACATATATAGGTTGAAACATGCAACGATCTACCAGATCATAAATGGTGCCAATCGAAAATTGCCATATCACCCAGAATTGAAATTTTTGAGAGTGATTTCGATCGGTTGACAAATTGATGGATATGGACAAATCACATTGTATGCAAAGTTCTGTAAAGAAATAGTTTGAATTAAAAAATAAGATTATATCCTAATGTATAAGTTAAACTCGTGCTCTAAAGGTGTGTACAAAATTTATAAGCTTAAAAAATAGGAACCCTTTTACACAAATCATGTGACCTTCCGGAAAACAGCCGATGTAACATGTTGCATCAATAATCTTTTTTTTTTTCTTTCTTTTTTTAGGAAAAGATCTGTTGCGTATCTTGAATGTGATAAAAATGGGTATGTAAATGTTACAAATACATAGTATCGCTCTCCATTATTATAGTTCTTGGACACTCCTATGGACATCTATGGTATATGTTTGAGAGAAGCTTTTTAAATTTGTTTCCCATAACTGCCGATGTTAAACTGCATCCCTTGTTTTCTGTCATTCGTGAGACTGTCCAAAATTCACGAATAAAATCTCGACGAAGTGATAGAAAAGTCCTCTCCAATTATATAGGATTTAAGTAAAAATTATGAAGTATATAACATCAGATATGCATTCTTCAGAGAGATAACCAACTTGATAAGCTAGTTTTGATTTTTTACCGTATGGTGTTCTAAATAAATAACAAAATACCGAAGTTTAAGACGAAACCTTTTGTCGTCTAAATCAGTCACCCTTGAATGAGCGACGATGGGCGTATGATGCTCTTTATTTTTTAAAATCATTTGGGCTCTTTGGGTTCCAGATAAATTTGTTCGATTTGAGTCATGTACTCCCTCAGTTTCATATATAATGCTTTATTGCTCCCAATCTATCATGATTAATTATATCCCCTCCGAAGGAGGGGGGTATACTGTTTTACCTCTGACTGTCCATCCGTCCGTCCGTCCGTCCGTCCGTCACACATACTTTCGTCGCATTTTTCTCAGCAACTACACATGACAGTTACTTGATATTTGGTATGGTGCATCAATATGGTGTCCTATACTGCGCCTCCCCTTTCGGCCATATCTAATCACCACTTCCTGTTTACCGACTTTGTGACTTTTTTACTTTCATTTTCAAAATCCTGACTTTTCGTCGCATTATTCTCAGCAACTACACATGGCAGCCACTTGATATTTGGGATGGTGCGTCAGTATGGGGTCCTATACTGCGCCTCCCCTTTTCGGCCATATTGAATCTCCACTTCCTGTTTACGGACTTTGTCACTTTTTTACATTCATTTTCAAAATCCTGACTTTTCGTCGAATCATTCTCAGCAAATACTCATGACAGCCACTTGATATTTGGTATGGTGCGTCAGTATGGGGTCCTATACTGCGCCTCTCCTTTTCGGCCATATTTAATCTCTCCATATTTAATCTCCACTTCCTGTTTACCGACTTTGTCACTTTTTTACATTCATTTTCAAAAGCCTGACTTTTCGTCGCATTATTCTCAGCAACTACACATGACAGCCACTTGATATTTGGTATGGTGCATCAGTATGAGGTCTTATACTGCGCCTCCCCTTTTCGGCCATATTGAATCACCACTTCCTGTTTACCGACTTTGTGCCTTTTTTACTTTCATTTTCAAAATCCTGACTTTTCGTCGCATTTTTCTCAGCAACTACATGTGACAGCCACTTGAAATTTGTTATAGTGCATCAGTATGGGGTCCTATACTGCACCCCCCCCCCCCTTTTCGGCAATATTGAATCACCACTTCGTGTTTACCGACTTTGTGCCTTTTAACTGTCATTTTCCAAATTGTGCATTTTTCTCGGCAACTGCACATGACAGCTACTTTATATTTGGCATGGAGCTTCAGTTAAATGCATCTCCCCTTTTCAGCCATATTGCTATACTACTTTCTTTTTTCCACTTCATGATTTTTTTACTTTCACTTTCCAAGTTGGACTTTTCATCACACTTTTCTTGGCAACTACACATCCCAGCCTTTTGATATTTCGCATTCAGCTTCAGCATTGTTTAGTTTATTGCGTCTCCCCTTTTTGGTAATAATGCAGGGCTACTTACTGTTTACCGACTTTGTGCGTTTTTTACCCAAATTTTCAAAATGTGCAGACATTTTTGTCATACTTTTCTCAGCAACCGCATATCACAGCCACTTGATATTTAGCATGGAGCTTGAGCATGGGGCACTGTACTGCGTCTACCCTTTTAAAGCATATTGAAATACTACTTTACTGACTTATTGCATTTCTATCTTTATGTCCCGCATCCTTCTCACATTATTTGCATCTTATTTTTCTCTGCAACTGTAAATGCTTGTATTGTGTCCACACTTGTACTGTGTCCACACACACTTACTTTTGCACTTATCATATAGATTCAGGGTTCAATGAGCGGGGGTATAACTGGCTGCCATTTGGCGACAGCTCTTGTTATTTCAGTGTAGACAATAATTTTGTCATATTATCGGGAAACAAAACAACTTCCTCTATAGGTTTATACACACAGTTGAATAAACAGAATGATAACGAGTTATTTAGTTGAATATTTCCTGTTGAGTATGAATTTGAATCGACGTTCCTTACTGAAAAATAAACCTATTAGACTGCAAAACAAAGTGATAAATAGGAATTGGTCATGCAAAAATTACAGATAAGACATGTAAAAGGAGATTTGTTGTAATGATTCCCACAAATTTAAGAGTTTTCGGGGAGATAAATGATGTATATTTAGTTAATATTTGCATTTCCAATAAAATAATGACGAAGTTTTGACTGATATAATTTTTTTTTCATTTCGATTTCTATGAATTTGCGTTTAATTCTGCTTTAATTTCTGTATTATGCATTGATTTGGTTTGTTTTGATCATGTAAAAGACTTTAACCATTAAATACGAAATGTTTTACTTGCACGAATTCATAAGGAAATCATCATGGACAATAAGAAACGAAACCCTTTTTTGTTTCTTTTTTGTGTTATTGTTTGTTTTTTGTTTGTTTGTTTGTTTGTTGGTTTTTTTGTTGTTGTTTGTTTGTTTTTGTCATTTGTCTTTTATTTTTCTTGTGTAGTTCCATGAAGGTGCTTCTTGGTAATCTTCCCTTCGTTTATGTAAAAACATCTTCCATCGCTTCCCTTTTACTTTACATTGTTCCTTTTTCGGATAGAGGACATATTTTCCTTCAGAGTTTTGATTTTATCTGCAACTGTACTTGGAACACAGTATGTCAATACAGGGATATAATTCACCGTGTACAACCGTTACCCCGAGGGAGTAGCTTCACAGCGTGAGGGAGTAGATTTTTTCGCAGGAGGGAGTAGAATTTCCCGGCATTTTTTCATAACATCAGTAAAGTAGGCCTCATAAGTATTTAAAGAACACATTTACTTATAAATCATATATACCACGGAACCTCTCAATTCTTATGCTTGTTGGTTGTGTTATTAGAATTCCAGCAGATGATTTCATATTCTCAAACACCTCGGACTTTTACAGGCGATTGGCACGAAAAATTGTTTAATGACCTTGTACAGCGAAGAAAACCATTAATCGACCATGTTAACGGGTGCACATCGATAGATTTTCATCAAAACTATCCCTTTTAATCATCACATTTATCTTCAAAGGTCATGAAAAACTATTAAATTACATATCACATACGTGTACAGGGTGACACCAGAGGGAGCAAATCAAAATTTAAGAGCAGCATGAGGGAATCGCTCATATCATGACATTTACAGTCATATATATGAAAAAGAAAGGAAATGGGGTAAATGTCAAGGAGACAACATGCCATATCCAGGTTAAAACGACCAAAAACAAAACATATATTCACTTTTTTAGTTCATAACAACGGCAGTAGAATACCGAAGGAACAAAGGGGTGAAATTCACAAAAATCGAAGTCCAAAGACAGGGCAAAAACGAGAACACAGAAAACAATGACGTTAGACGCAAAAACAATAACGTTAGACAGATACAAAGCACAGAAACAGAAATTACAACATTCAGAACAAAGGCACTCACAGTGTGAACTCCAGTGAATCTGAGTGACATCAGGTGCTCCGGAAGGGTAAGCATGTCCTGCTCTGTTAACAACACCCGTCACACTGTGAGTGATTCAATCCGGGAAAATGTCAAAGTCGGCAGTCAAATCCGGGAGGACGTGAATCTAGCTGAAAATGTCCACTTTCATTTGGGATACTGACACGTCATATCTTTCAATGATGCTATGGTGACGGCCAAAGAATTTCTTGAGGGATGAAATAAATAAGGGTTGAACAAATCCCTGACTAAGCAGCTTTTGGGACAGTGTTTTTGCTCTGTTCAAAAAATCACTGTACAAAATACATGCTCGACAGTAACGAATCAGCTGTGAAATGTACACTCCACAGGCTGGAGAGGTAGGTATATTGCTGCTAAGAAAGGTAAAGGTCACAATTGGGAAATTAAAATCATCACGCTTGTCATATAGCTTAGATTTCAAACGTCCATCTTCGTCAATATACAATAAAAGATCTAGGTACGAAGCTGAAGTAGGTGGTTCGGTTGTTTCTTTAATTTCAAGCTCATTTGGATAGATCTGATGTAAATACTCCATAAATTTAGGATTGTTAAGAGAAAGTACATCGTCTTTGTAAAACAGCCATTATCCCAAACTCAACTAGTTGTTCAGTACTCATGAGTCTGACCCAGTTCCATGGGTCCGCAAGTCATATTCTTGTTTGCGCAACTTCTCTAATTTCTTCAAAGAAATATGTGAATCTGTCTCATTGATGAAGAATGGTTGTATATTTTTATGTAAAACCCAGTTATGAAAGCACGGGTCATATTGACAAGTTGACAACTTGTGATGTTGACAAGTAAGTTTGATTTTCTTACAAATAAATCTGTTAGGGACCGACCATTTAACTTGAAAGGAGGGGGTGTTATGGTTTTTTCCTGGACAGAAATTTTTTTCGCGCTTCGCACGATTTTTTTTTCACTTAGATCAACAAAATATTTTTTTTTTTCAAAATTAGCATTATTTTTGGGGGCAAAAGCCTCCTTCAGAATATTTTTTTCTATCATTTTGGCAGCCAAAATTTTTTCACATAAAATCAGCTCCAAAATATTTTTTGAAAAAAACCATAGCCCCCCCCCCCCCCCCCCTTTTTCAAGTTAAATGGTCGGTCCCTTATAAGAAATATTCTTTTTTCTTCCGTGCTCAGTAATTTAGGGAATAGGGAACCAGGTCATGTCCAAAAGTGACAAGTCTTGAATTCCAAGCTGATTTTGTTGCACTTTTTGCGCTTTTGGCTCCGATTCCGTTACGATTACCGATAATCAGATAATCAATGCGGAATTTGAAATCTTTTGCATATCATTTCCATGGATATCAAAGAGTAAATACGAACGTACTGGTCAATTCCCGCTATGCTCTTACATAAAAGGGAATGAAACGAAGGAAATGTATCGAAACAAACACAAGCATAGCCCGTCGATGGCGGTGGAGCAGAAGGCAGACAAGTTGAAGAATCAAAATTTTCTTCCTCTATAAATCGAGACTACAATAAAAATGGAAAATAGAAACTATATGTATATATATACATATATAGTGAGTGAGAACCGGACCGCTAGTAAAAAAATGAATAACATGGACCCAAGTAAAAACCATTTGTAAGACAGGTGCAACTGTAGAGTTAGCATCTCCTGCTTTACATAAGAAACCCGCAGCGTTGAGTACAATTCCGGTAGTAAAGTCAAATCCGGTAGGAAAAACAGTCATCTTAAGCTGTTAAAGGTGAAGATATGTTATCATTTGGGTAACAGATATCCCAAATCGGTCCACAAGATCGTGGTGTCGACCGTATAGAACTTCTGTAGTGATGACTTTAAGTTATGGATAAAATACCCTTGCTGTAGGATAATATGCTCTTTCAAGGAATCACTGTATCGAACACATGCCCTTGTGTAGCGAATGAGTTCGGATAAGCATGTAAACTACGTATGCTTGCGCTGTTTGAATGTTGCATAAAAGGAAAGGGGGGTTGACTTTTGAAAAGTGAAGTCCTTACGTTTGTCATTCAGCTTAGTTTGTAGTCTACTTCTGTTGTCAATTTCAAGATGAACTGAGTTCAGAGAACGAGGCCGATGAGGCAGTGTCTGTAGTATACTTAATTTCGAGCTGACGGTGCTCTTTTGGATGGATAAGATTTTAAAAAATCGCCAATTGGAGGGTTGTTTAGTTACAAAATGTCATCTATGTAATATCTCAGATTCAATGACATTTCATACCCAGAACTTCAGAGGTTTTCAGAGAGAATCAGAAAAATTATACATTTAAAGCGATTCCCTCGTGCTGCTCTGAATTTTGATTTGCTCCCTCTGGTGTTACCCTGTATACGTATTTGATATGTAATTAATAATTTTTCATGACCTTTGAAGATAAATGTGGTGATTTGACGGGATCATTTTGATGACAATCTATCGATGTGCACCCGTAAACATGGTCGATTGGTGGTTTTCTTTGCTGTATAAGGTCATAAAACAGTTTTTCGTGCCAATCGCCTGTAAAAGTCCGAGGTGTTTAAGAAAATGAAATCATCTGCTGGATTTCTAATAACACAACCAAAAAGCATAATAAATCAGAGGTTCCGTGGCATATATAATTATAAGTAAATGTGTTCTTTAAAAACTTATGAGGCCTATTTAACTGACGTTATCAAAAAATGCCGGGAAATTCTTCTCCCTCCTCCGAAAAAATCTACTCCCTCATGCTGTGGAGCTACTCCCTCGCGGTAACGGTTGTACATGGTGTAATTCCAATTTTAATAACAACGTGAATTTCAATTGGTAATTTCATGGAAAAAAGAGTTTGTTTGTCGACTGAGGATTTTTTATGCAGAAAACTACATGTAAATTTACAATAACTTCTGCATAAGTTATTTATGTCGAAAATGGACAAAATTCTTTTGTTTCTTCAAGAAGTTTATCCAGGCAATAATTATGCAATATATTTGTTCGTAGGATGCTGCGAAATTTAATTGATACGATCTTTCTTTCTGCATAAAATCCTATTTGCTTCGGTGTTTCATTAAGTCACAATATCGCAACAAGTTGAAACTTGATGCAGAGCATCAGGTCGCCGCAAAATATTTTGACAACTGCGATTTTTAGTGAAATAATTTGGAAAGCTGATTTCTTTTGCAATTCATGTTGATCCCAAAATCATACAATTGTAGGTTTATGAATATCATACATGTGCAATGCTACACTTAAACCACCAAGTGGAACCTGATTTTTTACTGCAATTTTATAATTGCTAATTATGTATGAGTTACAGGAATCTGTTATCATATACTCAAGTTAACACCATAAAAGTACATTTTTACAGATCAGTTTATTTTCAGTAGCAGTGATCTTTGCCTTCAAAGTATTAATTTTAAAATCAGTTAAATCATAAAATTTATCCAAGGGAACTTAACATAAAAATCCTGTTTTTCAAAAAGACCTTCTTTCGCAATGGAGATTTAAACCTCCGACATTTTAACCTAAAAATAAAAAGGTTCTTCCAGTATCCTCACTGTACTACAATTTCATATAAACCATAAATGGGAAC
>MJUU01062316.1:1759-13396 GCA_002080025.1 Modiolus philippinarum
ACATTTTTCATAGGGAATCCTTTGGAAAAAATTGTACAAAAAAATAAAAAAAGGCCATTTTTGTCCCCCTTGTAACTCAAAAACCATTATAGATAGAGGCAAACTAACAGGGGGTCCATTCTATAAGTTTTTTTGCAAGGAATTGAATCAACGAAACCCTATTAAAATCGGATGAAAAATGATTAAAATATCCAAAAAAGTTGTAAAAACCCCCTTTGGCCCCATCACAAAAAATGGTAGAGCCAGAATCCCCTATATCCATGATATCAATACCAACCTTTATTTAGCACTAAGAGTCAACCTTCCCTAACATCAAAAGCACATGTCTACTGGAACAAAAGTTATCATGGGGAAACCTACTAGTCCATGGACGCCAACATCAATGATAACAGCATCAATACATAATACGACTGCAAATTTTTGCGGTCGTATAAAAAGTATCAGACATAATTTAAGTAAAGAAAATCTGATATATCAAATTGTTCTTTACTTTCAGGGTTGGATGGTGTCATATAACCAAAGAGCTGTGTGTGTGAAGATGCTGTGTCGTGCAGTTGAGAAAAAACACAGTAATTCAAAGCTACCAATCCAGTGTGTAAAATTTGTCACCAGAGAACAGGGATCCTATAAGGAGCTGGAATATAATTGGCCTGATCCCAATCTGCTCTGCTCACTTGATGAATTTTATTCAAAAGTATGCAAGCATTTGGGATCATTTGAAAAATCTGAAATAAAAAGTGACTATTGGAACAAGATAACTAATTATATAGAGCTATCAAATTATAAATATAAGAAAATTTATAATGTGGAATGCTGGACAACCACAACAAACATGACAAGGAAAGAAGTGGATGAGCAGCTTGCCCAGATGTCAGCAGGTAAGACATCAAGATAAAATGATTGGCTGATGTAGAAAAAAATCTCCTGAAACTGCTGGGCCAAATGAAATAATAGAATGCATTATTGAGGAAAGGTCCTAAATATAATTTCCTCATTTTGTCCCCATCTGTCAATCAAACATTTCCAGCATGGGGGATCCTCGTTTTTGATTTGCTGATATAGAAAAAAATCCTTGGCCAAATAAACTGATATTTAGTAGGAAGCATCTATTAGAGGTCATAAAGTTTCCTTATTTTGTCCAGGTCAGATGGACATGGCCGCCATAGTCAATTTTTGATAGCTGATGGAAAATTCTCTGAAACTACTTTGGTCAAATGAACTTATTCTTATTAAAAGGAAACATCTTCATGTATGAGAGGACCTTTATAATATTTCCTCATTTCATCCCAGTTGAACAACAACATGGCTGCTATGGGCAATTTTTGTTTCTGTTTGGCTGGAAGCATCTGTTTACGGCTCTTAAAAATCAACCATTTTTGTCGCATCACCTAACAAGTATCACAACCAAGGACATCTATCATTGTTTGTGCCACGTGAGTAATACAGGTTCAGAGCCTCCAGACCCTTTAGTTTTTGGTTTTGTTTTTTTTTTTAGCTCACCTGGCCTAAAAGGCCAAGTGAGCTTTTCTCATCACTTTGCGTCCGTTGTCTGTCCGTTCACAATTACAAAAATATCTTCTCCTCTGAAACCGCTCAGCCAATTTTGATGAAACTTTGGTGGAATGTTCCTTGGATGGTCCTCTTTCAATTTTATGTCGGATGACCCCATCTTCAAACCAAGATGGCTGCCAGGCTTAAAATTGAAAAAAAGGGGGATGAAATTTAAAAAATATTTTCCTCTGAAACTACAAAGCCAATCCAAGCCAAACTTTCCTGAAAGGATCCTTGGATGGTCCCTTTTGAAAATATGTGCGATGACCCTGACCTCAGATCAATATGGCCGCCAGGCTAAAAAAAGAAAATAGGGGGATGAATTTTGAAAGTCTTCTCCTCTGAAACTTTCATTTGAATTTTAACCAAACTTTGCTAAAATTATGCTTGGGTAGTCTACTTCCAAAATTGTGACCAATATTGCCGCCACAGCCGAACTAAGTTGAACATAGAACCCTTAAGGAATTTCATTGAAATTTTTTTTTCTGGAATTACTCAATTGGAACCAAACTTTGGTGGAATAGTCACTAGGTGGGTCCCTTTCAGAAATGTATCAGATGACCCCTTCGGCCAACCAAGATGGCCGCCTAAGCCAAACTTAGTTTAACATAGGACCCTATGGGAATTTCATTGAAATTTTCTTTCTGGAACTACTCACTCAATTGAAACTAAATTTTGGTGGAATGGTCACTAGGTGGGTTCCTTTAAAAACGTATCTGATGATCCTATCTGCCAACCAAAATGGCCACCTTAGCGGAACTTAGTTTAACATAGGACCCTATGGGAATTCCATTGAAATTTTGTTTTATTCTGGAATTATTCACTCAGTTGGAACCAAACTTTGGTGGAATGATCACTAGGTGGACCCTTCCAGAATTATGTCTGATGACCCCTTCCAACAGACAAGATGGCCGCCTAAACCGAATTTTGTTTAACATAGGACCCGAAGGGAATTTCAATGAAATTTTTTTTCTGGAACTACTCACTCAGATGGAAGCAAACATTGGTGGAATGGTCACTAGGTGGGTCCCTTTCAAAGCTGTATCTGATGACCCCATCCGCTAACCAAAATGGCCGTCTAAGATGAACTTAGTTTAACATAGGATCCTATTGGAATTTCATTGAATTTTTTTTTTATTCTGGAATTACTCACTCAATTGGAACCAAACTTGGGCCCCTTTCATAATTATATAAAATGACCCTATCTCAGTATCTGCCGACCAAAATGTCTGTCTCAGCCAAACTTAGTTAAACATACATGACATAGACTGTAACTTACAAGTGTAAAATTATACATGTAGTTAATGTCTACTTGGTCGTGGCAACTGTTTGCCAGATGAGCGGTTACAGGCTCCTGGGAGCCTCAGAGGGTGCCCATGTCAATCTGACATATGTCATTTGACCTTGACCTTATTTTCATGGTTCAACGACTCCAGCAAAAATGCTGAGAAGTTCCTTTTGTCACACATGACCTTATTTTCATGGTTCAATTACTCTGTCAATTTTTTTTAATAGTTCTCAGTAACTACCAGTAATAGAGCAAGCATATTGGGTATTCTTCTTCATTATTATGTTACTTTTAAATATTTTGATTCATGGGAAAACAACTGACGGACTCTGCAGCCTTCCCTGCCTGCACATATCGTACTCAGCAGTATGAACTCAGCTGCTGTGTATTTTACATGTATATACAGCATCACATTTTTAAACGACCGCAAAAATTTTGCGGTCGTACAAATGTATTATGGTATGATGCTGTCAGCGTCTGTAGACAGGTGGGTTTCCGCTTGATAACTTTTGTTACAGTTCACTGAATCTTCTGATATATTGTGACATTGATTGTTGGTACAAGATAAAGGTTGGTATTGATTTTAGAGGTTCCAGCCCCTACGTGTATTTGTGACGAGCCAAAAGGGTTTTTTTTAAATAATTTTTTGTATATTTCAATTATTTGACATCTTATTTTGATGCAGTTCCTTACTGAAATTCATACTGAATGGACCTGTTGCATATGACTCTATCTATTACCAATATCGAGTTATAAGAGGGGCAAAAATGGTAACTCCCAAAATTTTGAAACTATTATTCAATCGATTTTGATGGGGTATTTTGCAAGAGATCCCTTGTGAAAACACAGTAAAAGTTACTCCAGACATTTTTATGCCCCGCCAACAAACGTTGTCGGGGTATAGTGTGTTACCCTCCGTACGTCCGTACGTCCTGTACGTCCATACGTCCGAAATAAACATATTCAATTGGCATCCATTTCTGTACCAATATATTCATCTTTGGGAGTACTTACCAGATACGGAGATCTTGAGTCAGTTTGACCTCTTTTTACGCTCCATTGACTTGGTTACGTTTTGGGTAAAAATCAGTTTCTATGGAATGACAACTGGTATGGCTTTCTAATTGTACCAGTATATATATTCATTTCAAGGAGTAAAGTCCAGATGCATAGGTCTTGGGTCACTTTGACCTACATTGTACGCACCAGTGACTCTGGTTAAGTTTTGCGTTCAGCTCTATTCTCAAGAACTATATCTGATATGGTTGTCAAACTGTACCAGTATATTCATCTTGAGGAGTATAGTAGAGATACATATTTATTGGATCACTTTGACCTACCAGTGACTCTGGTTGTTTTGCGTTTAGCTCCATTTCTAAGGAAGTATACGTAGTAGGGTTGTCAAACTTTACCAGTGTATTCATCTTGATTCATCTTGAGGAGTACAGTCCAGAATGACAGGTCTTTGGTAACTTTGAGCTACATTTTACGCTCCAGTGACTTTGGTTAAGTTTTGCGTTTAGCTCCATTCCTGAGGAAGTATACATGGTATGGTTGTCAAACCGTGCTAGTGTATTCAACTTGAGGACTATAGTCCAAAATGACAGGAGTTTGGTACATGTAACTTTGACCTACATTTTACGCTTCAGTGACTTTGGTTAAGTTTTGCGTTTAGCTCCATTTCTCAGGAAGTATACATAATATGGGTGTCAAACTGTACCAGTGTATTCATCTTGAGGAGTACAGTCCAGAATAACAGGGGTTTGGTAACTTTGACCTTCATTTTACGCTCCAGTGACTTTGGTTAAATTTTGCGCTTAGCTCCAATTCTGAGGAAGTATTATGTTGTATGGTTGACAAACTTTGCCAATATATTTGTCTTGGAGAGTACAGTCAAAATGTATAGGGCGGGGCATTCGTGTCTTACAGACACAGATAATGCCCATGTGTTTTTTGCTTTTTAATGTACCATAATGACAAATTATAAAATTTCACCATTTATATGTAATATACAGCAACTGAGATTTTCAAAAAATGCCATGCTGTTTATAAGATGCACAGCAGACGATTTCAAGCTGCTGAGTGCGATATGTGCAGGCGGGGCAGGCTGCAGAGTCCGACAGCCGTTTTCAAGTTTTTATATCTTTTACCATTTTGGAGTTAAAAGGGACCAAAGGGGCCAAAAATGCAATTTTTCTGGGTACATAAATTTTTTTAATTTTTCATCTGATTTTAATTGGATTTTTTTCATTAGATTCCTTTCAATGAGAGCGATCAGTAGTATGTCAACAGATTTTTTCTATCTATTACCGTTTTCATGATAAGAGGGGTCAAAAGGGCCAAAAACTCTATTATCAGGTTGTTATAAAATTTTCATTTTTCATTCAGTTTTAATGGGATTTTTAGCTCACCTGGCCTAAAAGGCCAGGTGAGCTTTTGCAATCACTTTGCGTCCGTCGTCTGTCATCCGTCCACAATTCACATTTTAATCTTCTCCTCTGAACCCACTGAGCCAATTTCAACAAAATTTTGCTGGAATAGCCAAATGTTAGCGTCGTTACAATCCTGCTAATATTATGCTAAATTCCTACTGTCATTAAACAGTATAAATTTGGCGGATAATTATTTATCTGCTAAACTACTGCTACTTTCCGCTGTCAAAAACAGTACCGCTAATTTTATGCTAAAATACAGCTAAAATCATACTACCTTATTTTCTGGACTTTAAGTCGCAACTTTCTGACTTGAGATTTAGGGGTGAGTCTTATATAAAGGTGCAATTTTTGTAAGTAATTTTTGTCTCTCCTGCGATGAATGTCGCGAAGGCGAGACAAAGCCACCATAGATTCTGTCGTCGTCGGCATCCACATTTTGGTTAACCCAAATGTCAAAGTTTTATAAACTGCAATAACTTTCTCAAATCTTATTCAGTCTTCTTGAAATTTGGACAGAATATTCAGTACGGATAAAGATTTATATCCCAAGTACGATTTTGAAGAAAAAAATTTGAATTTTTCCATATTTTTTGCCTTAGTTGGACTTAGTTTTTTTCATGATAATTTATGATGAAGACATACATTTATATTCCAGCAACTATAAGTTATAGGGATATGATAATTGGTCAGTGGATACATCATGGGTAACCACGAACGTCAGTACCAAATTTAGGTCATTTTGACCTACATTTTTCTGCATGAATGACTTTGGTTAAATTGATGGTGGAGGTTCATATTCCTTCTGAAATGTCAATAAATGCTTCAGTTTATCAGACAATAATTTCTTACTAACCACAGCGACAGCAGGCGAGACACGGGGTTGCTGGCAACATCTTACAAGTTTTTTATTTTGGTCTTATTATGTAGGATATAGTATGCATACTTGTATAAACTGGTCTCTTATAATGCATCTGCGATTTATACTCAGGTGCGACTTTTATACTGACAATGACATAAATATTATTAAAAGAGACCCTGCGACTTATATTAAGGTGCGACTTAAAGCCCAGAAAATACGGTACTTTTCTAGCGTAAATCAGCAGGTTATTAGAAAAGAAATTATCTTTCCACTAAAAATCCGCTATTTTTTAGTGTCTTTTAGCGTAATACCTTTTGACTTGGCAGTTCAGCTAGAAACACGCTGTAAAAACTTGTAGAATTATACATTCACGCTAATTAAAGATTAACTCTTCTTTGTTAAAAATATTCACAAATTAAAAACTAGAAAAAATAACTAAGATAAATCAGTGGAAAATTAGCACCGCTACAATTAGAGAATACTGCTGTTTTCCACTAATCGGCTGTCATAATTAGCCAATCAGATTCTTTAATATTGCAAATTGTATTATCCAATCAGATTATTTGTGTACTAAATTCAAATTTCAAAACAAACAACATGGAGGATGGCATGGTTAATCAGAAAAATGTCAGTAAGGTTATTTTCATATTTACTGTAAATTCAGAAATTATTGCGTGCATTTATTATTGCGAATGTTATAATGCGAGTTTTATTATAGCGATTTTAAAAAGCCTGTAACAGAACACAACTAGCACAATTAAAAATGCGAGTTCTAATTATTGCGATTCTTATCTTGTCGCATTATTCGCAATAATAAAAACATCGCAATAATTTCTGAATATACAGTCATGACAGTAGATTAGAAATACTTTTTGATATATATTTTAAATTTCTACATCACTTTACTTATTCTAAGTGCACTGAAAATTTTACTTTATTTCAGTTTTAGTTTGGAGTGTATCAAGGTTCATTTAAGACTTGCATTGAACATTTTTCTGAATTAAAATTTTCTCAGAGGATTTTATCTTTATATATAATATATATACAATTATATCTGATGACCCTGCCTGCCAACCAAGATGGCCACCACAGCCGAACTTAGTTTAACATAGGACCCTATGGGAATTTCAATGAAAAATCTTCTTCTCTGGAACTACTCGCTCAAATGGAACTAAACTTGGGTTATATGATTGTTAGGTGTTCCTCTTTCAGAATTGTATCCACCCTGCCCACCAACCAAGATGGCTGCCACAGCCCAACTTAGTTTAACATAGGACACTATGGGAAATTCAATGAAAAATCTTCTCCTCTGGAACTGTTGGAATGGTCCTTAGGTGGGTCCCTTTCAGAATTGTATCTGACAACCCTGCCTGCCAACAAAGATGGCCACCACAGCTGAACTTAGTTTAACATAGGAGACTATGGAAAATTCAATGAAAAATCTTCTCCTCTAAAACTACTCTCTCAAATGGAACCAAACTTTGCTGTAATGGTAATTAGAAGGGTCCCTTTCAGAATTGTATCCAATGACCCCAAGCGCCATTCATGTTTGCCGCCACAGCGGAACTTAATTTAACATAGGACCGTGTGGGAAATTTATTAAAAAATCTTCTGGTCTGGAACTACTTTCCCAATTTAAACCAAACTTTGGTAATATGGTCCTTAGATGATCCTCTTTCAGAATTATATCTGATGACCCAACCTGCCAACCAAGATGGCCACCACAACCGATCTTAGTTTAACATAAGACACTATTTGAAATTCATTAAAAAATTTTCTTGTCTGGAACTACTTGCTCAATTTTAGTGAAATGGTTACAAGTTGGGGCCCTTTCAGAATTATAATTGATGACCCCACCCGCTAAACAAATCGGCTGCCTAAGTTAAAATAAGCTTAACAAAGGCCCTTATGGGAAATTCGTGTATAAAACTTCTTGGTATATTAAATATAATTTAATATAATGGTTTTGATATCTTTGCAAAAGTTTGCCAGGTGAGCGATTACAGGCTCCTGGGAGCCTCTGGTTTTAAATTAGATTTGTCTTAATGAGAGCTTTCAATAATATGCCAACAGATTGTTTCTATCTCATACCATTTTCAAGTTTTAAGGGGCCAAAAATGCCAAAAACACTATTTTCAGGGTGACATGAAATTTTCATTTTCATCCAATTTTGATGGCATTTTTTTCATTGGATTCCTCACAATGAATGCGTTCAGATTTATTGCTGGCAATTTTTTCAATCTACAATGTAATACTATTTTGAGGTAAAAAGATCAGAAAAGGCTAAAAGTTTTACATAACAAAATATAGTATTGTAACATATTACAATGTCAAACATATTATTGATTCAAATATATTACACTGTCAAGCAAGTATTAGAAGCATATTTATTTATATTGTTCTTTTGTCAACATGCTGCAGTCATATCATGCTGCACTTGCAAAGCCCCTCAGTTTGTAAATCTCCATTGCTGTATATTACATGTATTACTTAGAAATGGTGAAAATATTATAATTCTTCATTATGGTGCATTATGAACAAAAAATCACGAATGCCTTAATATCCCCTTGCCCAACAAAGTTTGGGAGGGGATAAAGCGTTTCATCTGTCCTCCCGTATGTACATCCGTCTGTAAGTACGTCCCAATTATTTTCTGTCAGCTAAAATTTAGCAACAGCTTTTGGGAATGATTTGAAATTTGGTATGCAGCTTCGGCACAATGAGTTGTATTGTGTATGCAACATAACGTGGATGCCACATGTGAACCTCCTGTTTACTGGACTTAAACTTATATGTAGTATCTACAGTTGAAGTAAATGATTTGAAATTTGGTATGCTGCTTTTCCATCATGAGTTGTATCTTGTATGCGAATTTGATTGATGTTGGATGTCAACTTCCTGTTTATCCTACTTAACCTTTTTTTTAAGGCATCTGTGTCCTATGGACTTTTAAGTTGTAATTAATATTGTTTGGAAAGTTATCTCAGCTTTTTGTTCATTTCCTAAACCGAATTAGGGGCTTGTGGATAAGCTATCATTTCTTACTGCTCCATCAGCTTTTTTAATTATTTCAATTATTTTCTACATTATATTTCCAGAACAGAAAACATACATATCATTATTTGGAGCAGCATTGAAGTCGGATATGAAAAATGGTCCTGCTAAGATTTGGATGCAAAAATTGATAGAGAACTTACTGCATTTGAGTGATGACCTTTCATCACTCAACTTACTTTGTTTGGCTCCATCTCAGCATTGCAGTACCAACACTGTATTAGAAACTATCCATGGAGATTTAGAGAGTCTGTCTGCAAAGAATGATTACAAAGAATCAAGCAGTTCATTACCAGATATATCATCATTAAGTGTTGGATCATCATTAAGTGTTGGATCATCTGATGGATCATTAGGAAGTACAGAGAGCCAGAGAGGACAAAAAATAATTCCAGATTTTTGTGTTTTGCTTCCGGAATTTCCTGGTATATTTCCCATAGTTGTTGAGCTTAAACCTGCATGTCAGGAGCCTCAAGGATTTGTTCAAAATATAGAGCAAATGTTATCAAAACTATTCTTTCAGGATGTTATATTTGGAATGGTTATTTCACCCAGATCATATCAGTTATCTGTAATCATTAAGAAAGACAGAAATCTACATTTTGCAAGTACAGGTGTAATACGTATATACAACCTTATAGATGATGATTTCAGTCTTGATATGGAAGCCATGAATGAAATGTCTGCATTTATTTATAGAGTCTTAAAATGGACATTGCAAGCAAATTGCATTTTAGAAAAAAAAAGTAAAACAAAAACCTCTGACAGTGATAAGGAAATAGATTCTTTTTAATTGTTTTCCGGCTAAATTATTTTTTGGAAATATTTACCTGTTCTCAGGACTCTTGGGAAATTTTTTAATTGCATAGTTTCAAGTCCATAATGAGTTTGGTCAAAGGCACTAATTTATGGGTAGAACAAAGTATCCATATACCAATAAATCTTTTTCATTTTCCTGTAATTCGAATGTGAAGTGGACCATCTCAGTTATGTAGGTGTATTTTATTATCATGGCTACAGTAAAAACTAAGGTCATTTATTATTGTATGCTACTATACAAAAAAATATATATGTAAACTCCTCGCAAATCTGTAAAGCATGTGTAAGTTTACAATGCATCATAAATGTTAAACAAGGTTTAAGGCTTAGTCTGAGAGTTCCATTACACCAGCAGTGCATTGAACCTATACACATAAGTCAAAACTTGTAGAATGTTAAGCATCGTTTCTCACACGCTGATTGGTTGATTTGCCTGCTGATGATGTACACTGAACGATTCATTTCAGCTCAAAAACTGAATGTCGTATGATTTAAATCTTTAAATCTTACATATTTGGGTTTATTTCATTTAAATCTCACGTTGAGTATTTCACAATGGGACAGAAATCGACATTATACACACGAGTTACTTCCCTTCGTTCAGGGTCAAAAAATGGCACTTCTTCTCGATTGTTGAAAATGGACGTTTCTTGACTGATTTTCAGGATTTAAAAAATTAGATAAACAAAATTTTACATCGTTAGCAGTTGATTATCATATTTCTACCGTCTCGATAATTAAACCTTTTGAAATTTCTCGGTGAACCTCGAAATTTCAGAAGGTTTAAGAAATATGATAATCAAACTGCTAACGATGTAAGATTCTATATTTTCATATTAAACGTGCAGGGTATCACTGACAATTGGAAAATCAAAGGTTGTATCCTATCATGACTTCTCATTTGCTTAAACACTTAAATGTTTGCATTTTGCTCACCTTGCCAAAAGTGCCAGATGAGCTTTTGCCATCACTTTCTGACCTTTTTCGTCTATCCATTGTTCACAGTTACCAAAATCCAAGTTAAACAAAGGACCCATGGAGAAGTACTTGAAAAAAAATCTTCTTGACTGGAGTACATGTAGGTTGATCCATTTAAATAAAACATTTGTGGAAATGTTCTTGGCCAATGGCAATGTGTAAATGTTTTGTTAAGATACGCTACATGTATGACTTTGAAACTGTCAGCTAAGTGAACAACTATAGGCTCCTTAGTGCATGAGGTTTTCATTTCTGACATTTTATAACTACATGTAGTGTCTATGACTCAATTTGCAATTCACTAGTATTTATTGTTTTAGAGTTTTGTTGACAATTTTTCAAACAGTGCTTTCAATGAAATGAAAGAATATGCATCTCTGCAAATTATTTGATAGTACTTAACGGATGACCTAGCATGCCACCTACACATCTTGATTCCTTAATACATGTAATACATGTATCTGCTTTGAATGCATTTATAAAACATTTAAGGAACAACCACTAAGACATAATAATAATAGCAATGCTACTTCTGAAATAATTTTTTTAATCTGTAATGCAATTATTAGACAGTGGTTGAACATTATTTCAGTCATTTCTGATTAAGTATTTGGCTTTTAAATCTCCTTTTTTATTTATCCTCCAAGAATAGA
>MJUU01062317.1:0-28804 GCA_002080025.1 Modiolus philippinarum
ATTATGTGGTCTTTCAACACAAATCCATGGCAGAGTAAGCTTTATTAACTTCATTTTATATGCTCTGTTAAAAATGTATGGAAAAAATAGTACAGAAACAATAGGTAGAAAACACCGGCAGTAGTAACCCCGGGGTAGTAACATGGGAGTGATGATTCCAACAATCAAAGCCCACAGTGGGAATACAGAAAAACAATGACAAACCAAGTGACGTGAACAAGGCACGGAAAAAAAAGACGATATTCATAACTAATGCACTAATAGTGTGAACTCCCATGGAATTCGGGAGTGACAACAGATGCTCCGGAAGGATAAGTGTAACGGTTAATAGTATCCATCGTTAAATAAGTTCCAAAGGAACATATTTCATAGCTCACCTGGTGAAATAATCTCATGTTGGAAAGTATTTACTGCTCACCTGGTGAAATAATCTCCAGACGGAATAAATCTCATAGATATATCGATAACATTTGTTCCATTTGGAACTTTTTTCACAGGATACTATTTTGGATTACATAAGCATGTCCTGCTTATCAGTGAGTCAATCAAGGATTGTGTCAAAACCGTGTGTGTCAAATATGCGAAGAAGTAAAATCTAGCTGAAAATGTCCGTTTCAATCGGGACACTGACACGTCATATTTTTTAATGATGTGACGGTGACTTCCATAGAATTAATGTAGATATGAAAGTAACAAAGGCTGAAGAAATCCCTGACTTAGCAACTTTTGAGACAGTGTTTTTGCTCTATTCAAAACATCACTGTATAAACTACATGCTCGACAATAACGAATCAACTGTAAAATGTTTACTCCATAGGCTGAAGAGGTAGGTATATTGCTGCTCAGATAGGGAAATTTCACGATTGGGAAGATAAAATCATCACGATTGTCATATTTAGCTCCATTCAATGTATATCAAAAGATTTAAGTAGGAAGCTGAAGCAGATGCATCAGTAACCTCTTAAATTTCAAGCTCATTGAGATAGATCTGGTGTAAATATTCCTTGAATTTTAGATTATTAAGAGAAAGTACATCGTCTATGTAGCAGAAGCTGTCATTAAAGGACTAGGCTAGAAAACAGCACATAATATGATAATAAATAAGACATGGTCTGAATACAATCCATTATCTAAGCCTGATCCATTTCTGTATGATTTATCTGTCAACAGACGATGTACGCTCTTTATGCATTTCAGATATGGTGTGCTTGTTCTTGAGAGAATGACTCATATAGATGCACTATCATAGTTTCAAATTTCTGCATTTTTATTTTTTGTATTTGCAAATTGATATTCTGACCAAACACCTGTTTATTGTGCCCGAATCTCAAGATTTTATTATACCAATTTTTCTTACCTTTTACTCGATGAGTGACCTGTTGTTGTTTAAGTGTTGTGATTGTCTTTCGTTGGTCTTTTTGTCGGGCAACAACGGACAACGATTGTAATAACACTTTGCCAGTTAAATCTATGTTTGTGGACGATCCCGCATCCATGAGATCATGAATGTGGTATTGATTGACATCTAGCATCGAGTTCCGCTGAAACCGGTGCTAGGTACCGTCTTGAACTTACTATGAGGTAGGAACACAGCTCAATGTTGAAGGCTTCATGGTGACTTCAAAATGAAGAGCAACAATAATAGCGTTGTTCCATTGCTTTGTTTGACCATGTATTTGTAGAGACTTTGTCTCATGGGCATTTACTCCATATACCATCATTGCTTACATTAAACATTTAACTTACCTCAAAGATCAAACATGTTCGACTTATTTCGTATTCCTAAACTAAGTTCAGTGCAACTACCACTTTAAATCACAAACGGGTATTGTGTGATTTCCAAATTGACGACTTCAAAGCCAAACCACTTGATTTTCTTTCTCAACTCGCCCTTTCCATTACAGTTTGTCTGGACACGTAATAACCGACGACCTATATATCGAAGACAACTAGACAACCTCAAACTGCGAGATGTACTTTCAAATGGCCATGAATTCCGTGTACTCCAGCACATCTACTGGACGTGAAATTGATGGAAGCAGTTGATGAATATGCGAGGAAATGGACAAAGAAAGTGAAAGGAAATGTCGAGAAATTGTCAGATTTAGTCGTTAATTGTGAATCGTATTCGGCGTTTGAAAATATCAATGAAATCCAGAAATCAAAGTATATGAAGACCACTTCGTTGTACAAACTCCGTCTGATGGACTTTTGAAATATAAGCTATCCCACAAACTTGATGATTTAAACTTTTAAATGATGACTTTCCCTTTCTTAGCAGCAATATGCCTACCTCTCCAGCCTATGGAGTGTACATTTCACAATTGATTCGTTACTGTTGAGCATGTAGTTTATACAGTGATTTTTACAGAGCCAAACATTGTCTCAAAAGCTAATGAATCGTGAATTTCTTCAGCCTAGGTGTCTTTCGTCGCTCAAGAATTCAATTCTATATCTGTTAACATGACATCTTTGAAAGATCTGACGTGTCGGTATCCCAAATGAAAACGGACATTCTCATCTAGATTTCATGACTTCAATGAAATGACATTTTCCGGCTTTGACTTTTAACGGGATCATTCACTGACATTGTGCGGGTGTCGTTTAATACGGGGCAGAACATGCCTACTCTTCCTGGGCACCAAATGTCTCTCTCAGTTATTAATGAGTCCACACTGTAGTTTTCAATGTTGTGTTTTGGTTCCTTTTTGTTTCTCTGTCATATCTGTGTTTTTTGGCATTTTCGTTTTTGCCATGTCTGTTGACTTTGATTTTTTGTAATTTGATTCTTCTGTATTATTCTGATGTTGTTTGACGCCTGTCATAATTAAATTTTATATATACTTATTTATTTTAAGTCTCATATACACAAGAAAAGGATACGGCTATGTTCTTTCACGTTCTGTTTTTCCCTTGTTCTAAGAAAGAAGAAGATACCATTTTTATCTGACTATACAGTATATTTTTACCTTTTCTTTAAACTTTGGATAGACAATAAATGAACATTACAGCCAAAATTGTAAAGATATTTAACACCAAAATACTTTGGTTAGAATTCCTCTTCCAAATTCAAGCATTCTACAAGCTCTCGTCAATATACCTTAACCAATGGCCAAAACCTATTTCGAAATCTGATTGACAAGCTGACATTTGTTAATTTTAACATGCCAGTCATCATGTAATCGTCACCAAAGCGAAGCGCTTTCTAATCTATTGGACTTTTGGATCTTTGTTCACCCTACGTGACTGGACATCAAAGTACGTCTCGCCAAAAATGAAATCGGATGCTTTAATTGTCTTTATTGTTATTTTCCTCATCTTCATTATCATGTAAATATTTGTACACAGTAATTGCTGCACATACTTCACTGTAAAAATCCTGTCCAACTTGGAAACATATTAGGCCCAAAAAGTTGAACTAACATTCTGTTCAGACCATGACATCTTAACCGATGCTCTAATTTACAATTCCGATGTTACTGAGAAATAAAGCTAACAATAGTTACAAGTTTTTTTGTTGTCAACACCATACATAATTAATTTGAGAGAGGACGAAATTACGAAAAAACCACTTTCTTTGCTTCTAATGATAAATTCCTGTCATATTGAGAAAGAAATTCTACTCTACGTCTGTATGGTGTTGTAAACAATTGCACATGCAATGAAACTTTCACAGAATGTTCAGTGCATGTTGCCATTGTGCACCAGCAAATTTGATTTAATTTGATTTTTTGACTTTTGATTTCTTGTATTTTTGTGCATGGCGATATATAGTGATCAATGTGTCTGTTCGTTCGTTCGTTCGTTAGTTCGTCCGTCCAGTTGTTATTCCGCCTTCACAATTGCATGTTTAAGTGGTTTTCGGAGCGTCCAGAATTGTTTTGAGCGGTATTTTTTTGGTGGTAACCGCATAATTTGGACATGTCCATGGGGTCCCCATGGGGTATAGGAAGTATATGATAGATATGGCAAAAATCACTTCACACTTGTCCACATCAAATTAGTTTGACAGATGGATACGATGGACAGAAAGATGGACAGATGGACAAAATACTGACAATCAAATATGTATGTGGTTATGTATCTTTAGTGGAATTTTATCTTTTAGTGGTTCCCACATAATGTTGACATTAACCACTTAAATGTACCACTTAAAAAAATAAGTGGTATATTTCAGTTAACCATAACCTCTTAAAGGAACATTCTACTTTAAGACCCAATGGTTGATCCGTCTGTCGCCATAATAGTACACACTTAATGGCGAAAACTCCTCCCAGACCACTAAGTTCACTGAATCTTTCACAGAATGTTCAGTGCATATTTCCGATGTGCACTAGCTATTTTGAAATTTGTTTTATTTGATTTTCATTTATTTTTGATTTCTTAGATCCAATGGGGAGCCCGAAATAGGGCTCCACACTTTGTGGCGACTGAGTGAAATTCAATGATTTTTTTTTATAAAATTTCAATGTGCACCAGTCATTTGATTTGATTTTTTTTGTTTCTTGAATCAAATGGGAAGCCCGCCATAGGCCTTACACACTTTGTGGTGACAGCTCCTCCAAGACTACATGCAAAATTCCCTGAAACTTTCACAGAATGTTCAGCACAAAGCCATTTTGTACAATCTGTTTTGAAATTTGATTTTTTTTAGTTCCATTTCTTGAATCAAATGGGTACCGTGCAGTACCGCAATAGACGGGGAGGTTTGGCATGCCACAAAATCGGTTAAACCCACTATTTCTTATGAAATGCATGTACTAAATCAGGACCATTGCGGTTGACAATTTTGCCGGTGGTTTCCACCTGATTTGTCTTTTAGTCTCATGGACCTCGGCTCTTGACAACTCTGTTCGGTAAATTTGTTATAACCACCATTGTCATTTTTTGAGACGTTGTTGTTTTTCGGTTCAATTTTGCTTTGGTCTATTGCTCTCGTAGTCACGTTTTCATCTCTCAAATTGCACAGTATTCATTTATTATGATGATCAATATTAGTATTTGTAGCAAACAAGTGAAGGATTTTTATGGTGGTATTGTTGTGATTTGGTAGAGATAGTTCTAGAATTCTAAATGTCAACATAATTCTTTGTATGTGCAGCAGTCCTTCAATTGGGTGCCTTGAAAACAAATTGCTCTATTTAATAGGGGTAATTGGCATAGATTTCCAGCACTGATTATAGAAATGCCACCAAACAAATGGTATGTCACACAGTATGGACTAAAGCTGCATTAGTAGTTAAGTTCACTCCATCTTAATTTCATCCATGATTAAAATTCTTTTCTCTTTCTCTTGATATTAAAGCATTTTTTTAAATTGATAATTTCATGTATGATTTTTAAGGTGCTCATGGAGTTCAATGCAATTCTTGAAGTATTTTCAGCTACATCATCTGGACTATCATCAGTAGTTGGAAATTTCTTTAAAAGCCACCTGATAAACCCAAAAGATTAAATATAGGCTTCTCCTGATATAAAACATGGATAGTTTATTGTTTGTTTTGGAGTGCTTACTTTGCATCAAAGTAAAACACCATTGTAAAAAAAAACTTAAAACATCTCCCTGTTTTATATTTAAGGAGCAAATTTTAACTTGATAACATACACCTGAAATGAAATCCGATAGTAGTTCTATGAATCATCTAACATACTGAATTCTCAGATTTTCTTTTCATTTTCTTTTGGTTGAAAAAGTAGAATCTATAGTTGTTCTACTTAGTCTTGTTGTGATTAGGGTGCTATATTACATTATTTGTATTCCAGCTATGTTCGGGAAGGCCAGATAAGTCAAATGGGTTAAAGGCGTATGGTATCTGCATGATAATTTTTACCATTTCTTTTTACATTAACTATGTCAATTTCTTTTTGGTATTGTTCACTGTATCAATTAAAATCATCTACAATGTCAGTAGTATTTTCTTAAAATTCTTTTCATGTTTTTCTTCCGACAAGGTGCGTACAGTAGTAACCGTGAATATCATAAATTTTCTTTTTCTTTGTTTTCAGGGGCATAGGACATTTGCGCTTTTTTACCTGTACTTCGAGTGGACATTTGCGCATCCAAAATTTGGACATTTGCGGGTTTAGTTTTTCCATACCTATATCAAATTAAACACCCATTTGCTCTTTATATTTTTTTACTTGTGTTTTCCTATCTTCAAATAGTAAATGTACTATAAATGGCCCAGAATCTTTCCAAGTTAAATATAAGGAACAATTTTATGCAACTCACCAAGCAATTTTTATGTATTTGAATGTAATTATCGATTTTTGTAAATTCCACTCATTAGTTCCTTCGGTATTCTTCTAAAGAGCGCATGACGGAATTAAGTAGAGCTCAATTTGTTTTTGCACTTGGATAACAATGTTCAGTTAAAATAGACCTTTTATGTTGGACGACAGTGCATGTGGTCAATACCTACAGACATATATTGTTATATTTAATTACTATAGTTTCTTAGCATATAAGAATATTATGAGCATGCAATTTATTATATGAACATACTATGTCATTCTAATATGGAGACTGATTTATAAAGGCATTGTTATGCTTGTTTCTGAGTCTTATTTGTTGTTATGATATGTATATGTATAATATTTGTATGTTACTTAACTAATAAATATGTTTAAACCTACAGACATAGCTTTCATTTAAGGCGTAGACGTTCAATTGTATGCGCATATTTAGTTCCAGTTTAAAATAAAGCTCATTTGTTCTTTGAAAAAGCGAAACTGTCCTTTTTAACGACAGTGCAGTTTTTATTTATGGCATAGAGCTCAGCTGTATAAGCATATGTTGTTCCAGTTTTAAAATGAAGCGCAAATGTCCTTTGAAAAAGCGCAAATGTCATTTTAAAAAAAAGCGCAAATATCCGTTTTAAAAAGCGCAAATGTCCTTTTAAAAAAGCGCAAATGTCCTATCAAAAAGCGCAAACGTCCCTCGCCGGTTTTCAGAAAATATGCGATATCGTTAAATTGCTGGTATCCTCCTCTTTTAGATTCGACCTATACCATTTAGTAGTAGTTTCTTCTATTTTTTTACATGAATCTTATCGTCATTTTGTTTTTTTTTCTTTTTTTCTTTTTACATGATTCTCGTCAGTATGAAATTTGTCATATTTGTCATGGAGGTCCTTTTATTAATAGTCACAATCATAACATGCAAGATAGAAATTTTTGCTAAACATTTGAATGGGTCTTCCCGCATATCGATGAAAAATATTCGTTTCATAAACATCCTGCTTCGTGTTTTCACTTCCAGATTGCTCTTTCAACAATTTAAAGTATATCCGCTGTTTTTATTAAACATTTGAAACCACGGAAAACCGAGAACATGTAACCGAAAAACTGCCTCGTGTGCACCAATTTATTTATAATCTAGCTTCTATGCAAATTGTTAAAGTTCAAGTTGCATGAATTTGATATTTGTTATAATTTATTCTGATATGGCTTGTAATATCTGGCTTATTTCACCCTCATCCCTTACTTTATAAGCAGTCGTATAAGCTATGCAAGCATATGGATCAAGGCAATGCTGCACATCTAAGTTGGCTTCTCTGGCTTTCAAAGGTATGAATGTGTACCTCAAATGGTTTTCGGTTGTAAGTACTGTTTTCAATATTTTTAGTCTTAAATTACTACTACCATTATAAGTGAGTTGAACACATTTACAATAGTACAATTTTAATTAAGTATACCAACAAAATCTTTAGAAAGTTTTTGGTATTATCAAGTTTGGCTCCTCTACTGAAATTGCTTTCTTCTCTTTTGTTTTTCCTGTGGTGAAATTTTCTAAGATATGTTTCCATCATCAAACCCTGTGTCCCCAGGCATTTCAAGTTCACTTTTGGTAAGCAGTAGTTGTTAACTTGGACTCCTTGGATATGTTTGCATCATAAAAACCTGTGTTCCTGAACATTTCAGGCTCATTTTATATAAGTATTATTTCTTCTGGTGTCGATAATATATAAACTGTATTTTGATATATTTGGTTTTTGGTACTGGTAAGTCCCTTGAGAAAATTTTGTGTTCTAAGTGTCCATTGCATTCCCAGTTTTCTTTGCACTTGCCATGCAAGTTTGCTGGGCGTTTTTGTGAGATTTTGTGGTAGGTGTTGTGAGTACTTATCTTTGTCTTTATCCTCAAATGCCAGAAATGGATACCATTGAATCCGGCTTTGTTTCTTTCCATACATGGTTTCCATAGGTTACTGTTGGAAAATATTTTGACTGTAGAAGAATATATTTGTCTTCTATTTAGTGGATGATAGAATCATGGACAATCATACCACATACCACATATTACATTTTATTTGTGAAAAAAACAAATATTTGAGTCCCATCTTTTTATTCATACAAAGCTCCTTTCTTAGTTTCATATAGGTTCTTACATGGGCTAGTTCAGAAAAAAGACAATAAGCTAGCCAAGTCCTTTAATTTCAGCTTTCGCGTTATACAGATAATGAGACCGTGTACTGCTACACCGCATCATCAGTGTCATACCTGGATCTCTACCTCTGCATTGACAACTCTGGAGTCTGAAAACAAAATACAAAAAATACCGAAGTTGCATAAAAAACAGTAAATTTCGTTATGCTGTACATGTGTTTCAAGGAGTAACCTCTCATCAGCAGCATTAAAATAAAAAAAATGGAAAGCCATAATCCAAAGCGGTCCAAAACTTTACGACAGGCATGATGAATTCGACTTTCAAATAGTGAACTTTTCATTTTTGATTAGTTATATTCCCACATTTCCGGCATATGGTGTCTTCTGTCAACAGAGCGAAATTACTATCTCAAAACTTGTACATCAAGGGTATGCTTAGTCATTGAATATTGCAATTTGCCGTTCCAGAAACTGGGGAGTTGTGGGTACAGTGATTGTATTTGAATTTTTGGTGTACGACCAGTCGATTTCGATTCTTGACCAATAGAAATATTTTGGTGTACGTTCTTCTCAGAATGCTCAGTTTAGTTTCTGAAACGACAAATTGTCACTACAGAAGTTTTACGGACGTCACCATTTGAAAGACCGTTACAATGTTTCTATTTCACAGATGAGGAAAGATCTCTTTGGATAGATCCAGATTTTTTACCGGACTGACAAACACCGACTGTGACGAAACCTTACTTTTCACTGGCAATGTGACGGGTGCCACGCGTGGAGCAGATCATGCTTACCCTTCCGGAGCACTTGATGATACCTCTGTTTTTATAGGGGTTCTCACTGCTAGTGCTTTAGTTTTGTGGCGTTCTTGTTCATTTTCGTTTACTTAGTATTTGTTTTATCTTTTTCATGTTGTGTCAATTCGTGTTGGATATAAATTGTCGTAATTTTGGATTTTAGATTTTGGAATATATATATATATACCACCTAAAACAAACTATTTATGAAATTGAAGTGTACTTCTTATTTGTCCTACGTGATAATTTTTTAACTAAATTTTAATTGACGGAAAACAATTAACTTGAAGCGCCACAAAAAGATTAAATAAAAATCATCCTTAGCTGAACAGTGTTAATATTAATTAGCGATTCCCTCTCACGGTATTGATGTTTTGATTTTTTTCGTATAATAATAGATTTGTTTCCGGATTGAACAAGACTAAAAAATCCCGTATTATTTCACTAATGATATATGAAGTTTAAACTGGTTCTTACTGGTTAGAAAAATATAGAATAATGGATATTATATTTCTGATACGGGAAAGTATTGGCGACAATTATGGACGGCGAGCCTATTATTGGAGACAATATTTGATGTATCAGAAACAAGACTTCTATTATTCTTTTTATCGGTAATTAACTTAATCATTTAATAGAACAAGCGTTGAAAAATGAAAATCAAGTTCTAAGAAATCTAAATTTGGTGAAACTCTCAAAGACAAAGGTGTTTTTAGAATTTTACCTAGAAAACCTACTTAATTAGATTGCAAAAAAAATATTCCAATTTGGTGAATTTCCTGAAAGACATTTTTTTCCGAATTCTACCTATCAACCATACAGTTTGAATTTGTTGAACTGAAATAAATCTTTTCCAATAAATGAATCTCTTTGACTTGGAATGAAAGGGTTTAACTGGCAAAGTGTAGAGATAGCTGTCGTTTCTGACAGTCCTTTCTTGTTCAATCATGGAGTTCAAAGTTGACGAACCGTGACCTCAGGATCACAGCATAAAAATATCGCAGTTCCTATCACAAACTATCCATGTATGGAGTGTCAAAATGATATGATAAATCCTTCGATCCTCAAAAACTTCCTTCAACCTCAACATGAACCTGGATTTAATATTCAAACTTCACTGAAGAAATCAAAGTCAAAGAATTATGACCCCAATATCAGCGTGCAATTTTTTCACATCGAAATGTTGCAGTTTATATCTCAGCTATATCTGCAACGTTTTTAAAGATATTTCCTTCTAGGATTACTAGCTTTCAACCTTTATCTCTGTCGGGCGCACCCACAAAATAACTAAACATGCAATTTTATTTTGGGTTGCTTGCGTTTGGACAAACTTTCAGTATTATTTTGCCTAATCATGCTATTCAAAATGTTTTACTGGTGACTTGAAGCACCTCTTTTTCATGATGAATATATCAAATACTGCTTTGTCTTTTTGCCTTAAAAATGGCTCTTGACAATTCTGTTCTGTGATTCAAAGCGCAATCTTTTGACATCTTGATGATATCGTATCTATTGATTAAGCAAAACAAATTTTACTATAATCACGTTTCACAACGATTGAAACGAATTGTACGTAATTTGAGTTTTCGCGCATTTGCCGTTTATCAGTTGACATCTATTCACCAAAAACACTTTAAAACTGTTTCAAAAAAGAACTGGATTGCACCAATTGTGATTAACTGATACTGTCTAGTGTTATACCCAGAATTGCCATTTCATATATTCCACTGCTTCTGTTTTCAGTCGAGAAAAACGACCTGTTTTGTCTTACAATCAATGTGAAATCATTTATGTAATACACGAAACATTTCTGATATAAGTCAAACGAAACACGTAGATAAAGCTATGAAATATACATTTACTCATTTTGAAGTCATTTTCATTTTAATCACCGATTGAGTGATACGCTCAGTGTTTTTGTTTTAGGAGTTTCACATATTCTGATATGCTATTTAGTACCGTCAATCTTTTCAGAAAATTTGTATATTTTTATTGTAATACTAGTTTCATAGCGGTACTGGATAACCAGTTATGAACGTTATGATTGTAACTGAAATATCGTGTTATTTGGGTCGCCACATCCACAGCTTGAGCATTGTTTAAACCTTCTGTGTGATTTCAAACATATTTATATTTATTTTAAGGATCTGTTCCAAACCTTTATTTCTTTCTTCCTATATCAGACTTTATATTGGAAACTGAAACCTTTTCGTTTTTTAACAAACTTCAGAAGAGGGCACGGTTTTGGTATACGGGAAGTTCATCATTCATTCATGGGTCAGGGTCTTCTATGAGATCTTATTAATATAGATATATTGTGGTTATTATAGTTTCTGTTCAAAACAAGAATCCGGCTGGGCGGCTAACTGTTATAGTCTCAAACTCTTGATGGATGAAAAACTATGATAAAAGTGGCTTAAGTGTTGTATTTCATTAAATGAACTCCAAACACAGATTCTTGCAGTCGAAAGGCACATTGATAGTAAAATAGGAAATTGACGATTAATATAATGTTATATTGTTACAAAATAGCAAAAAATAAATGACAAATATTGAAAAATTGAGAAAATATTGTAAAAAGGGGAGGGACCAAAGGGCCTAATACAGGGTCCTGACCTCATAGCTGTGAGACACAACTTTGTAATGTTACACATGACTGGGCTAGAAGCATTGACGATGGAAAACAGACATCTTCATACTAGATTTTGAAAAAACGTTCGACACCGTCCCACATGAACAACTGAAATCGAAACTGAACAGCTACGGCATCTCTGGAAAAACACTCTGTTGGATTTATGTATTTCTGTGCAATAGCAAGTAATGCGTATTGTTATACCTTATAATATTTACCTTATATAAATGCATTGGAAATAAAAATCGACAATTTGTCAGTTTTATTTTCTCAAACCAAAATCGATCTGTTGACCAGTCAACAGTTCTCAGTCTGTTGACCGACGCCGAACTGTTGACCGCTTGCCTTATTTTGATTGGTTAAAAACATCACGCCCATATCACATGATCAACTGGCTTCTGCACTACCAAATTGGAGGCGTGAATTGTATTCAGATGAAATGGAGCGTATTTAACAAAACTGAAATTTTCCAATTCCACAAATGTAATACAGATAGATAAACCAATAAAAGATATTCTAAAGACAAAAACATATTGGACATGAAAAGGTATAACAAAACAGTTATACACTGGGTCCTCAAACAACAGCTGTTTTGATTGACCCTCTGACTAAACTGTTGCACTCAGCCTACGACTTCGTGCAACAGTTCAGTCCTCGGGTCAAACAAAACAGCTGTTGTTTTCGGACACAGTCAATAACTGTATAGTAGTGAATGGAACAAGATGTGAATAATTAGACGTTGAATCGGGTGTGCCTCAAGGCACTATTCTCGGTCCTATGCTCTTCAGCCTTCATATAAATGATCTTTTGAATGAAATTGATTCTGAAATCTGTTTATTTGCCGATGATTGTGTCTGTTATCGTACAATCATTACCATCAGTGATTGCTTAAAACTACAAGAAGACATAAACAAACTTGAAGCATGGGCTAGGAAATGGGGCATGCGATTCCAGCCTATAATGTTCAATATGATGAAATTGACACGCAAGAGGAAACATTATGTTGATTACGAATATAAACTTGAAGGTTCAACGTTAGAATTCTTAGACACTATATAAAATATTTTGGAGTTAATATATCATCAGACCTTAAATGGGACAAACATCTGAAGTTACCAGTAAAGCCAATAGAGTATTAGGAATGTTAAAGAGAAACCTAAATTTCTGTAACAAAGACGTTAAAGAGACTGCTAACTTAAGTTGTGTTAGACCAATACTCGAGTATGCAGGAACTGTTTGGGACCCTAACTGTAAACATCTGGAGGAAAAACTAGAGAAGGTGCAAAAACGAGCGGCACGATTTCTTTTAAATAACTACAACTACGAAGAAGGGTCAATGACTAAGATCATGAATGAACTGAAATGAAAACCGTTAAAAGACCGTAGAAAGGAATATCGTCTCATATTATAACATAGGACTCCAAGGGTTCCCTTACAAAAATATAAAGTTTGCGGCAAATTTGCTTCAAGTTTGCCGCAAATTTGCGGCACATTGATCAGTGTGCCAGAAGACTGTGCCAGAAGTGTGCAGAACAGCACCGGTAGGTGGTGCTGTTCAGGGCACACTTGCGGCACTCAAAACCATCTTAACCGGAAAGTTCTGGCACACTTCTGGTGCATAGAAGGGTTTGCCAAAAGTGTACCATAAATATCTGTTTTATTTATTGTAAACTATGGTATGCCAGAAGTGTGCCGGAAAGTTCTATTGTATTAGATAAGAGACAATGAATAGAGTGTGCCAGAAGTGCGCCAGAAGTGCACCAGAAACACATGTATGAAAACAAGTGTATAAAGAACCAATCAAATTTAGGTACAGGTAAACAAAGTTCAGTTGTGTTTTATAAATATCAAAATACCGAAGTTACTGTTAATTTATTTTCTGCATATGCGCATTTCGACAACTTATGTCTCATCAGTGCAGAAAAAACCAAAACCTTTGGAAGTCCATTAACCGAAACGTGTGAAATCTGATGGAGAACAAATAAGAGACGTGTTTTCTTGTGTAGTGAAATTAAAAAGGACTTTTATAATCAATGTTTCTGGTAAGTTTGAATCTTATTTATGCAACACTGGTACACATGGTACACATGTAACAATATATTAGTTCCTACCTGAAAAAGTATCCCATGGATAGAATTTAAGTAGATTTTTTATCCTACTGAATAAAATTTTTCACAATATTTTTTCCTCTTCACGAAATATTTTCCTCCAAGAGGATAATATTTTATGAAAAGAATAAAATTTCGTAGCAAATATATTATCCAACAGGACAAAAAATACACTGAAATTCTATCCATAGGATACCTCTATGAACAAGACAAAAACTTGTGGTAAGTTTTTATTTCTACAGAAAAATGCCACATGTTCTTCAAAATGTGTCATTACACCAAATTTATATATAATTTATTTTCTGTAAAACATTTCATACAATTGGCAAATTCTATCGAGAAAAAAATTAGAAAATATGAAAACCAAATGTAGCGGTTGATATTTTATTTATTGAATAAACATTTTAGCATAATAAATTGACAATCAGATTGACAATCTGCTTTTGAAAAGTAAAATTTTAAAGGGAGATAATAAGATATACACCTTTAGGAAACCAAACTAAAAAAGAAATCTTTGGGATTATGTTGTTAATATGGATATAATTCTTGTGAAATTTTATCCGTTGAGGAAGAATTTTTGTAAAATTTTATCCTCTAGAACATTTTCTGATAGGATATTCAAGTACTTATAGGTTAAATTAAAATATTTTACCATCAGTTAACTTTTAATAGCACTTGTTTTCAACAATCATAAAACTTTCAGATATTTTCAGTATAGCTTTTTTTTAATTTAAACTCAAGCTTTCTGTGAATTTTTGGTATTTAGGTACTTGATCAACTTTTTATACATTTTTCCGTTTTTTTTTAATATTGTGTTGGGAAATGGATTCTTATCATAAAGCATCATATTGATTAATGCCATAATTGTATTCATATAAACATTTAAAGGAACAAGATTTAATAGGGATAATATCTTCACATGAAATTTTATCCTAGAGGATATAATTGATAGGGACAGGTGAAGATTTTTTATCTTACGGTATACTTTTTCGGGTATACTTTATCTTATAGGATATTTTTTTTTCATATGATATTTTCTCCCAACATAAGATATAATATATTTGTAAGATGGATATTATTTCTACACAAATAATGTCCATAAGCTACTGAAATAATATCCCATGGGATACTTTTTTGGTACAATTTTATCCTGTAGGATATTATTTATTGGGGATATTATTTATGATTACACACAAAATCCGTACAAGACTGCATTTCCAAGGCATAAAAATAATACATATATCAGATATACATTTATATGCAGTTTATCAATTAAATTGAGCTTCATTGATTTGCTGCAAACAATGTAAAGCATTTACAAGATAAAATCATAAGACCCTGCTTTACGGCTAAATATATATATAGGTAGTGCACTTTACACAAATCTTTAATTAATGCTAGTTTAGTTAGATAATTGTTATCCCTGCAATTTTAAATGTAAGTTTGGGGATAATGTTGTTGTCTCTGTCTGTCTGTCTGTACACAGCATTTTACTTGCGACTAAAACATTCTCCTACATTTTTGGATCGATTAGTCTGATTTTGATGAAGAATCATTTCATTAAGTGTACAAATGTTCAAAAAGTTTTAGGAATTTCGATTGCAGTTCCATCTTTGGAATTGTTTTCCTGAAAATGTCGAAGATTTTTTACATTTTTGCTAACAGTCATTAGATATTTTATCAATTTTTTGATACCAAAAAAATTGGTAAATTTCGTGAGACTTAATTATCTATTGGAATATTGACTAGCAACCATACTTTTTTACACCCCGCCACACGTAGTGGCGAGGTATTGTGTGATACCCTCAGTCGTGTGTCCGTCCCTCTGTCCGTCCCCCAAATGTTTCAGACTGATAACTTGTCAACGAAATAACTTCAAACTTGGTATGTAAATTGTTTACCACAAAACTTGGGTCAAGTTCGATTTTTGGTTCAGAGGTCCATGAGTTACACCCCTTGAATTTTTTTCGCTTTAGGGTTTCAGACTGATAACTTGTAAACGAAATAACATTAAGTCTTTAAACTTGGAATGCAAGTAGTTTACTATAAATCTCAGACCCACAATTGATTTTTGGTTCAGAGGTCTAAGGGGTTCTGGAGTTATGGCCCTTGAAACTTTGAAATTTTGCAAATTTCAGGGTTTACGACTGATTATTTGTAAATGAAATACCATACTGTCTTCAAACTTGGTATGTAAATTGTTTACCGCAAAACACAGGCCAAGTGTAAATTTGGGTTCAGGGGTACATAGGGTTTTGGAGCTATGCCCCTTTTAACTTTGAAATTTTGTGAAACGTGGCTGGGTATCATGTAATGCACCATTACTCTTTTTGAAAACATATGTCATTACCATACATTTTCACTACATTTCAAAGAAAACAGTCATTTTTGAAGTAATTGTATTTAAAAATTATTTTATTTCATTTTTGGTTAATTTATCTGAAACTTTAAAGATCAATACAAGTATTTTTTTTTTTAAATTCTACAAAAAACATACTTTCTTGATATGCTTCATTGAAAAAAGTCATATTTCAATTTTCATAAAGATTACATAAAAATTAGAGGGGATATACAGTTTTACCTATTCCTGTCTGTCCATCCATCTGTCTGAAACTACTTTGTTTAGGATTTTTTGCTTGTGTATGGCCGGAGTAATAACTGTGAAAGCACTTTCATCGGTGGATATCAAATTTGGTGGTTTTGCAAAAAAAACATTCCTTCAAGACTTTTATATTCTCATGATTTGACAGCATTATCATTGCAAGTTAATATCTGAAAATTGGTATTTGGTTGAATTTCAATTTACCACAAAATTCATAAAAATTTGCCCTCCAACTTCCATCCTGGATAAAAGTACTTTCTTAGTATTTAGTCAAGGTTTTCTATGCAATGGTATATGATACAAGCACGAAATTTTCCTCAACTGCCAGTATTGTGAAACAATTGTACCAGAACTGTGACACAATTGTACCAGAACTGTGACACAAGTGTGCCAGAAGTACCCCGCAAGTGTGCCAGAAGTATACCGCAAGTGTGCCAGAACTGCACCACAAGAGTGCAAGAACTATACCGCAAGTGTGCCGGAAGTGTACCGCAAGTGTGCCGGAACTGTACCGCAAAAGTGCTGGAACTGCACCGCAAATGTGCCAGAACTGTACCGCAAGTGTGCCAGAAACAGTGTGCCGCAACTAATTTGCATGCGAAAAAAATGCACTTCATGCAAATTTGCCGCAAACTTGCCGCAAATTTGCCACAAACAGTCCGCAACTGTGTGCCAGAAGCCTTATATTTTTGTAAGGGTTAGCCAACTGAGGCCATTAGACATAACACCAGAAAGAACCGAAACAGACACGATGAACAGTTTCATATACCATATACTAGAACCGATGTTTTAAAATCCAGTTTTATCCCTAACACAATCCGTGATTGGAACAGTCTCAATCCCCATCTACCTCTAAAGAGGCAGCCAGTACTTTTTCAGAACTTATTAGATCAACGTTTAGACCAGACACTGGTGCACAAATGACTTAGCCTTAGGATGTTGCACCTGATTCAGTGAAGAAGATGAAGATGCGCCTCGGGGATTTTAATTCATGTATCGCTATAGAATACTAAATTTTAAAAGTAAAATTGAATTTTATTAAATAAATACTTACCATCATAAATTCTGAGAGATGCGCCTCGGGGATTTTATTTCATGTATCGCTATAGAATACTAAATTTTTAAAGTAAAATTGAATTTTATTAAATAAATACTTACCATCATAAATTCGGAGAGTGTCCGAATGCATCCAGCCAGCCAATCAGAAAAGTCAAAAAGAAAAGACCGGAAGACAGGTGACCTAAACCCCAAATCCTCTCTTTTTTAGACAGGAGAGGATTTGGGATTTAGGTCACCTGTCTTCCGGTCTTTTCTTTTTGACTTTTCTGATTGGCTGGCTGGATGCATTCGGACACTCTCAGAATTTATGATGGTAAGTATTCATTTAATAAAATTCAATTTTACTTTAAAAATTTAGTATTTTATAGCAATAAATAGCTTACCATCATAAATTCTGAGAGAAACAGAATCTAACGCAGGGCTGAGTCCCCTGCATCCGAAGATACAGGTGGAAAGTTAACCCTCTGAGCGGAAACTATAGGCCCTAAAGAAAAAAGTTCATCAGCATGAACAGACATAGACCGAAGATAATGAGAAATGAAGGAGTTCTCATTTCTCCAAAAACCAGCCGAAAGGACCTCATTTAAAGAGGCAGAGTTAAAAAGGGCCCAAGAATTAGAAAAAGCCCTAACATCATGAGCTTTGACTAAAAACTTGTCCAAGGTTTCCTGGCTAAAAGATTCGTAAGCTAAGCTAATAGTCTTACAGATCCATGAGGAAATGGTATTGACATAAAGATCATTGACGCCCTTCTTAATAGGAATGAAGAGTCTGAGCTTGCCTGAACGAAGAGGACTAGTTCTAGCAAGATAAATAGACAGGATTCAGACAGGACACAGAAGAAAGGAGTCAGAATCCACTGGAAGGGCTGGAATGACAATGGGTACTGAGCCTTTGTCTGGCAACTGATTCTTACAAAGGAAGGAAGGATCAGTCAGCAGAGTAACTGAGGAATTGTCTCTAGAAAATCTGAGGCAAGAATCAGAAACTGAAAAAGCATGAACTTCACTTCTTCTCCTGCTAGAAGCAAGTGCTAGAAGGAAACAGCACTTGTAAGAAAGAAAACTTATGTCAACTTTCTCTGCAGGTTCAAAAGGAGAAGAAGATAAAGCTGACAAAACCAAACTTAGATTCCACTGTGGAATCAAGGTTCTTTTCCTGGGCCTCTCCAAACTAAAATTACGAAGCAAAAGTGATAAGTGTTCGTTGTTTCCAAAGTCTGTACCACCAGATAAGGCTATAGTTCTAGAAATAGCTGATCTATAGCCTTTAATGGTAGAAGGAGCAAGACCTTTAGCTTCAAAAAGAAAGACCAGAAAATCAGCTAATTGGTATACAGAGACTTGGAAAGGATCAATTTCCCTTTCAAGACACCAATTAGAGAAGATTGTCCACTTAGCATCGTAGACGATGTTGGTGGACCCTCTAACTGACCTGGAGATATGTCTGGAAGCTGACTCAGAAAAACCTGTCTTTCTGAGGTTATTCCTGACAGAAGCCAGGCGTGAAGAAGAAGATTTTCTGGAGACTGATGAAGAACTGATCCCTTGCACTGAGAGAGAAGATCCTGTCTGAGTGGAAGAGCAAGTGGACGTGCACATGACAGACGAAGAAGATCCGTGAACCAAGCTTGTTTTGGCCAAGCTGGCGCAATTACTATGATCTTGCATTTTTCTGCAGATATCTTGCGAAGAACTGGTGCTAGAAATATGAAAGGAGGAAAGGCGTAGGCAAACATTCCCTCCCAGGAGAGAGTCATGGCGTCCACCGCGAAAGCTTTGGGGTCTGGGATGGGAGAGACAAAGACTGCTAGTTTGTGGTTTACACTTGTTGCAAACAGGTCTATATTGGGAGAGCCCCAATGAAGAGTTATGGACCTGAATACAGCCTGATGAAGCTCCCACTCCGTGTTGACTGGAACAATAGACCTGCTAAGGGTGGCTGCTAGCAGATTGAACCGGCCTGGAATGTGTCTCACCACCAGACGAATCTGGTGTTTGAAGCACAAGAGAAGAATCTCTTTGGCCAGCAGAAACAGAGAGTGACAGTGTGTTCCTCCCTGATCTTGCAGGTAGGCTACCACTGTCGAGTTGTCGGTAGCCAGAACAAGATGACTGGCTGACAACTGAACTCTGAAGTGAGAAAGGGACAAACGAGCTGCCCTCATCTCTAGAAGATTGATGTGTTCCCTCTGAAGAATGGGAGTCCAAAGACCCGAAACAGTTTGACCCTCCAGATATGCTCCTCACCCAAGAGTGGAAGCGTCTGTGTAAAGAGTCATGACTGGAACAGGTGGAAACAAAGGACAACCTAGAAGACATTGTCCTGAAAAGTCCACCACCTGAGATGGGGGGTCAAAGGTTCCAAGATTGGACTGCAGCTTCCGAATCCTGAGAAGCTGGTGTCCAATGTTCTAGGAGATAGAACTGGAGAGGACGAATTTGAAGACGCCCCAAGGGTACCACATCTGCTATGGAGTTGATAAAGCCCAGTAGACAAGAGAACTGGCGGGGCCGAGACTGATTGTTGAGACAGTTTCGACTGTACCATCTGAACCAGAGACTGAAACTTGTGTTCTGGAGGAAGAACAAGACCAAGATCTGTTCTGAAATGTTCCCCCAGAAAAACAAAGTCCTGAGAAGGAGTCAACTCCAACTTTTTCCAAGAAATCAGGAAACCCAGCTTTTGGAAAAAGTTTAGAACAGTCCGAGTGTGGGCAACGAGAATAACTGGACCGTATTCCTTCGGTAGAGAATCGTCCAGATAAGCATGGATCTGAATGGCCTGTGTATGAAGATGAGCTAAGACTTTAAAATCTTGTAACGATATATACAGAAGAAATTGCATTTCTGAATACTCCAAGATAAAGGCCGCTATACCAGTAAACTATATTAATGTATTAAAGGGAATTACAGTACCTCCTGTAAATGAAAATCATAGAGTTTTATTATCTGGAATTCATTTATTTACTAACTCAGGATCACCTATTTCTGTCAAAAATCTTAAACTAAAGGTAATACAAAAAATATTGAATAAAAATGTTACTCCTAAGTCGCAAACGAAATGGGAAAATGATTACGATGATAATATAAATTGGAATTCAGTTTGGGGAAATATACAGAAATATAATATTGAAAATAAAATAGCTGAATTTCATTGGAGGTCAATACATAATATTATTTATACAGAATATAAGTTATGTAGAATTAGATTGTCTAATTGTGAAGGTAAATGTCATTATTGTAAACAACATTTTGAAACACAAGTTCACCTTTTCTATAATTGTAAAATTGTGTATCCTTTGGTTTTATTTATCAATGAAATTTTTTCACAAGTAGATATAACTGAAAATTTTGCACTTCAAGAAAAAAATATGATTCTTGGTTTTTATGGGGGTTCAAAGAAGGGGTTGTTGTTGACAAATATTAATATTATAATTGCAAACTGGGCTATTTGGAAATTGAGGTGTAAAATAAAATTCGAAAATATTAATGTAAGTTTTTTAGATATTAAGAGATTTTTTTGAAAGAATTAAAGGCTTAATGTTGAACTAAAGATAAAGAATAAATCCAAATATAACATAGATAATTATATCAAAGATATATTAGTTATTATTGGCTCATAAATAATTTTGGTAGTTGTTTTTGTGTAATTTTGGAAAAGTATATTGAAAATTATGTAGTAGTAATTATTTAATAATGGTAATTATTGTTATTATTTGTGTATGTTAAAGTGTATTTTATAACATGGACCCTGTCAATGGCAGCCTGGGCCATTGACAGGAATGTAACAGGCAAAATTAGAAATAAAGAAATAAAAAAAAAAAGATGAGCTAGAGCAACTTGGAAATTTTGGTAAATACCAAGGGAGCTATAGCTAGGCCAAACGGTAGAGCCCTGAACTGATATACCTTCTGTCGATCCACCGGAACTGAAAAGGGAACCGGAGTAGCTGAAAGTGGTGGTATAGCACTGAAATGAAGACCTAGACCCCCTCGAATAATTGACAAAACCCAATGATCTGTGGTGATCTTATCCAACTGATCTAAAAAGTGGGCTAAACTCCCTCCTACTGGAATATTGGGATGGGGAACAGAAAATTCCTCTTCCACGGGAGGTGTCAATATCAAACGAGGGGGCAAGGACCTAGGGACGAGAAACAGACTTTTTACCACCTCTGGTAGACTTTTGGGGTGGTTTAGAAGCAGAAGAAGAGGTAGGCTTACGACGAACTATCTTTTTCTTCTTAGATGGAACAAACGAAGACTGAGAAGCCTGAGTAGCAGAGACAGTGCGTTTCCCATCATTAACTCTGACATTGACACTAACAGGCTGGGAAGCCTTGCTAATCTCCTCCTGGACCCTCTTCAAAGGAAGACCAAAATTTTGTCAGTTAAAGGAGACTTTAAAAGAGAATCTTTCAAGGACTCTGAGACCTTCGAAACATTCAGAATTTCCTGTCGTTTAGACAAAGTGAAATTGGCAAGAGAGCCCAAAATGAGACATTGAGATGCGCCAAGAGCTTTGTCGACTTGGTGTAAAAAGGCTTTCAACTCCGAAATACCTTCGCCCTGCATATCTTGTAGGAGCGCCCCAGCTGCTGACAGATAATGTTCTGCTGACCCAAGAACTTGTGAAGAATTTCTAAGTAAATTCTCAGACTTAGAATATAAAGATTGAGTGAGAAGAAGACCGTCAACAGGCTTGGAACCTAAAAGTGAAGACAAAGTTTTCTCACCAGTAGGTACTATCCTTCCCAATGTAGAATTAAAGATAGGGAAATCTTTTAACAGAAAATACACCTCGGAAGGAAGAAGGACCAAAACCTGTATTGAGCTTATCTGAAGTGTCATCACTAAGAGCACTATTAATGGTAAGCAAAGCTGAAGAGGTATGGTTAGACTCGGGGAAGACCGAGTAAGACGGAGAAGTTTCCTGTACTATACCACATGAAGTCTCAAAAGAAGAGGGATCTCTCTTAGATTTGGGTGGTGAGGCAAAAGGGACTTTTGCCACGTCCCTCATGAAATGAAACACCCTAGATCTAAGATGATCTTTAGAAACAGAGCTGGGATCAGTTTCTAAAGTAGAATTGTCACAGTCCTCTTCTTCAACAGGAACAAAGGAAACAGACTTCCTTTGAGTAGTACCTGCTTGCTCTGGTAAGTCATAGTCAATAAACTGATGTTCTTGACTGCCTGGAGCATTGACTGCCTGGAGCAAGAGAAAAATTATCATCTGAGTTATCCTCTTCCATACTGGCATGAGAGGAAGAGAAAACAGGTACAGCACCACCAGCTTCCGAGGAAGTAGAACTGACCAAATGGTTAGAAGTAGAAGCACGACTAACAGGTGGAAGAGGAGCTGTACTGACAGGAGTAACACTAGAGGCTGCACTAACAACAGGGTTAGTAGAAATAGAACTAGTGTTATCCTTGACCACTGAACCCTCTAAAACAGAGAGGCGAGAGTTTAGCGAGCTAAACTCTGCCTTAAGAGAATCTGTAAAGTTAGAGATTAAATCTCTAACTAGAGCTACAGATTCTGCCTGACCAACAGGACCAGCTACCTAATTTGGACCTCCAGCTGCAGCTGATGGGGTAGGACCAGCAGGAAACTGCCAGGGAAAACCAAACATAGAGGGGTTTCCAAAGCCTGGAGGGAAGAAAGGCATCTGAGGTTTGGTCCAAAACGAAGAACTGGAACTCACCACTGGAGCACAAGAAGTAGGACGATTAATACCCATGGCCGAACCAGGAACTGGATTGAGGGAACCCGAAGAGTTCAACGGCCTGGAGGTTATAGTAGAAGTAACGATGGATATTGTAGGAATAGCCCGTGCATTGTTCCCCCGAGAACCTAAGTCCTGCGTGGGAACTGCTAGGCTGGAGCCTGTAACAGAAGTTCCAGGGGAAGTACCAGCCAAGCTAGAAGCTGGGGCAGTGTCACTACTCCCTACTGGGTTAGGAACTGAACTGTCCCAAAAAACATCAGACCCAGTGATGGAAATGAAAGGGGTGTCATGCGTGTCATTAAATTCCATGACTTACCTATGAAATTCTGGTTTCACTTTCAGTTTTCCATTATTTAAACACAATTTTTACGATGAAATTGCGTAAATAAAATTAACATGCTCTTCAAAACAAGTAAATAAACAAAAATACTATACAATATTATCTAAGCAGGTTAGACAATCAAACAAAATTGCAAAAAACTAAATCGTTTTCATCCGTGTTGTTCTGGATGCAATCAGGAAAAAGGAGAGGATTTGGGGTTTAGGTCACCTGTCTTCCGGTCTTTTCTTTTTGACTTTTCTGATTGGCTGGCTGGATGCATTCGGACACTTTCAGAATTTATGTTGGTAAGCTATTTATTGATATAAACTAGAAAACACGAGGGGACTTTATAAACATAAGTGGATGATATAAATCGGATAATGGTTTTTATGAAATAAAAACGATACGCTAGGCTATGGAATAGCCTTGGATGGAAAATTGCGTGTTTGATTGACAAGAGTGTGGTGGCTTATAATTATGATGAATAATCCAGTCGTTATATTCTACTCACTACGATCGCTTCATTAAGGAGGAGAGAATCGGATACGGAGAGGGATTGAATTATTCGAGTTACATAGATTTTTAGATTTATTAAACTAATAAAAGTGCCCAAAGGCTGAGCAGAAAAATTACTATGGAATCATACCTACATTACAGCACATTACAATACAAAGACAATGATTAAACATATGATTATTTTGATTGAAATACAAATACAAATATTTATAAAAGAAAACACAAAAATCAAGGCAATTACTGCGATATAATGATAGCCACCTGGAAATTTTAATAAATTATGTTTTGTTCATCAAATGGAGACAACTCTCATGCTTTTAATGTTTGACAGAAGGAAAAAATAGTATATATATATGTTTTTATGTTTTTAACTATATCCAAGAAAAGAAGAAGCATCCAACGTGACTACACACTTCACGGACATATCCTGGAACGAGTCTCATCAGCGAAGTACCTTGGCGTGACAATTACTTGAGATCTAAAGTGGGCTGAACATATCGGCAATATATGTACAAAGGCCAACAGAACCATCGGATTCCTGAAGAGAAACATCAACATCGGAAATAAGAGCATCAAGGAAAAGGCATATATGTCACTTGTCAGACCGACACTCGAGTATGCCTCTACTGTCTGGGATTCCTACCAACAAAACGATATCCACAGACTAGAGATGGTTCAAAGAAGAGCGGCAAGATACGTGACAAACAGATATCACAACACATCATCATGGCTGTCAGTGATATGTTAAATGATTTAGAATGGCCAACATTGGAAGAACGTAGGAAAACAAGCAGACTGGCAATGCTGTACAAAATCCATTACAGCAAAGTTGATATTGATGCAACTGATAAACCAGAGACATTTAAATACGTGTTTTATATGTCTCTTGATAAACTATTACCAATGTTAAGACCATTGCACGAATCCGGGTCGTTTCGCGCCGAATCCCGTTCGCACCCTGGGTTGTTTCGCTCCTATTCCCTTTCGCCGATTCCTGTTCGCATTGGGTCGTTTCGCTCCACTTTTATATATTGTTTTTTCAACTGAAACTGTTCCTTTATGTATTTGATCAGAATTTGCTTTGGAAGTACCGAAAATGCGCGAATCTCTCAGAGACTCTCTTTTATGGTTTTTAGTTTGTATTTGATTATTTTTCTCTTCGATATTTTTCAACACTGCGGAAACACAAAGAATATCAAAACACGGTAATGAAGTACATTCAGAGATGCATGGCGGTATGATTCATGCGGGCATTTTTTGACTAAAGTTAATAAATACAATCCGTAGGCACTGTCCGTAGGACACCATTAGTGATATGTGTAGTGAGACAGAGACCAAGAGCTAAGCAGAATGGAGAAAAACACATGTGCCATTGTCTTGTATGATGAAATGAGTTTTTATCAAATTGGATCAGTAAACTCCGAGATTGTTAGCAAAATGCCATTTTGTTTTTTCTACAGTATATTTTTTTCTGTTTTCAGCCTTTTATTCTGAATCTAAACTTAGGGATGAAGATACACAGATAATTTTTTTTAATTTATTACGCAAAACAAAATACACGGCGCGATCAACTAAAGTGCTAGAATAGTCAATCTGATGACTGTGATCACGAGTCGGTAGAAGTAGAAGTAGAAGTAGAAGTGTTTATTTTTTAATGCCAATAAGGACTCTCTTTTCTGAAATAGTTGTTTCAATAATTTAAATAATATTAAAATAATAGGTTTGTCTTCACTTCCAAGAAGCCAAATGAATTTATTTTCATCCGAGTGATTTTGGAAAGTAGCAAGTTTCGTTTCCCTACACTTGGATACTCCACAAAACCGTTTCATTGGGTTTCCAATCTGTAGTATGTTTACTGATTCCACACGGCATGTACTGGCCGAGAACCCATTCTCGCCAGTGTACAGGGGTTGACACTAAATTTAATTTTCAGTAGACAAAGGGACTACAAGATGCCTGAATTCACTAGTCCTCCGATGAATTTACCGGCCCGAAATGTCCAAATTTTGCTAGACCAAAGGACTACCAAGTGACAAATTCAAGTAGTCCTTCCTTAAATTCACTAGCCTGGGGCTACAGGACTACTGTTAGAGTCGAACCCTGGTGTACATAATCATGATAATCTTGCCACTTGCCATGTTATCAGATTTTTCTGGAAAAGTTTTGGTTCCCTGTAAAGTTGAATATTTGTTTATTTCAAACAATAGATTAAATTTTAACTGCCCAGATTTAGTTAGCAGAAAAGTTTTGAATGGTGAGATCGGGTACACAGGCACTTGTTTCATAAAATACACTGAAAAATGTCAGTCCCTCCCTAAAAGAAGAAGGAACTGACCCCGGGGGGCTGACATTTTGTCAAGTGCCTGTGATTGGGGTACCTGGTGAGAATGTGTACTCGGCCAGTACCGTTTATGTCATAAATGGGGCCTAAAAGGCACGAAACTCAAAAATTTCTTTATAAGTCCTATTTTGATGCAGTTTTTTTTAGTTGGATTCCTTGTGAAAATAATACCTCTCAACCATCATATTATATTAGAAAAAAGAAGGGCAACGGGGACTGTGTCAAAGAGACAACGACCCAAAGGGGAGCAATAACAACTCAAAGCCAAATCTATCACTTGTGAAAAGGCAAGATTGAGAAATCTGGTACACCCAAGGGTAAGATTTCAATATTTCCCTGACGAGGCTTGCTGAGTCAGAGAACCATTGAAATCTTACCCGAGGGTGTCTGAGATTTCTAAATCTTGCATTTTCAACGGTGTTTGATTCATTTTCTCACTTTTGTTCATAGAAAACGTCTTTCGGCGCTGTCATGTTGTCCTGACCATCCACCATTACTTAGCGACTCACAATGATGTCGTAGTATGCACGAGGCTGTCTCACATGGGGTGGTGTAAGACTGAAAAATCTCACATCACTAAAAATAGGAACTGACCTGTCTCAAAAGTGAGAATTTAATATCTCATTTCCTTTCAGAGCTATGAGGTCAAAATTGCAAATAATCCAGATTACTTTTTTTTATCCCGGCACTTTCGAAGAAAGTTACACACGCTTTTTCAACAGTTTACACATGTAGATTTTGTCACACGGCGTGTTCTCGCTTTTCAGAACTTCACACGCCATTACATGCTTTTTCGTTGTTTACGTTTTTGGTTGTTAGCGTTATCGTGTTTTTCGTGATTCTCTTGACTTTTCCACGACGTTGTTAATGTTTTTGGTTATTAGCGCTATTGATCCAAGTGATTCTCCGGACTTTCCATGACCATATGCTAAATTGCAAACTTCGATTCTGCCCAACAACTGATTTTAAATTGTTTCAAGAAATTTTTTGGTTGGGTACTACGGACTCAAGACAAGAGTGCAAATAGAAAACAATATTTTTGTACCGGATCAGTGATACCAAAACAAAATTTGGGACTCTGAGTTTGATGAATTAACTTGAAGTCAAAGAAAGTGATCATGGAGTAGAGGGCTATGCAGTTTACACATTTATATTGGATCATTTACAGAAAGTGATATAGTTGGATATACAAAAGCTAGGGCTCATTTGAAACCATTTATCTGTCAAAACAGGTCTAAGCCCATTTTCTCCTTGCCAGCTACAAAAAATTTGTTGAATGATGTAATCATCAGAACAAGGCTGAGAACTCTGCTAACTTTTGCCTTATTGTCTTGTAAATTCAACCAAACTTGTAATTGTTTTGAATATGTACAAATGTACCTTGTCAGGTAGTTCTAAAATAAGCAAATCAGGCAAATGTTGAGTACAATGGGCATTTATATTAGCAAATTAATTCTATATAAATTTTGTTCATTAATCCAAAAGTATGTCGCACGTTTTCACACACTTTTTGGTATCTCATGTCATGTCATGACATGATTTTTCATTGTCAGAGGTTGGCAACTATGAAGTTTGAGTCCGCACAGTTTATGTATCTGGCAGGATACAGAATGTTAACATTTTGGGTCCGGGGCAAAAATAATGAATTAAAAACTTACAAATGCAAGATATATTACTGGCTTGTATGAAAATAATTGTGTCTAGACCAAAACATCAAAAGTTTTCGGTTAGTTACATGTCTCTTCCAAACCAACTTACTGGTATAAAAAGCACAACAAAAATAGTATCATTACAGACATATATATTTTAGTAAAAGATCCCATAAATGAAGTCATAAAATAATAGCATATAAATTAGATCTAATTATGTAATAAAATGGTACACATTCATGTGGAATGTTTTTTAGAATGATTGGAAATGTCATTAAGTAACGTAATTGTTAAACTTATATTAAAACTAGATGTTGTCAGAAACGACAGCTATCCCCGCACTCCCTGTTTGATACAGAAAACAGTTGTTATACACCCTCGGCATATTTTTTTCATTATTTTTTAAATCTATCTATTGATAGTAATTTTTGTTACTAAAAGAATTCTAGGATATATGGTTGCTAGGTAGAATTCCAAAAAAATAAGTGGTCTTTGAGACTTTCGGGAAATTTACCAAAGTTTGAATCAAATATTTTTGAAATCCAAATGATGAAAATGTTCATCCTAAACTACACAAACATTTTAAGTATGGTTGCTAGGTAGAATTCCAAAAAATAAGTGGTCTTTGAGACTTTCAGGAAATTTACCAAAATTGGAA